>JAOUQT010205936.1:0-17807 GCA_025769995.1 Xyliphius kryptos
TTGGTCACATGTCTGAATCCTCTTTAAAGAAACACAGACAACAGCCTGATAAAATTGTGACGCGATGCTCTTTGTACATACAGCAAACATGTCGTCTGTGTGGCTGTACGAAGATATATGTTACATCCTTTCCTGTGTGTAATACGGTCATGGAATGAAATATTGATTTTACAATTGTATTTAAGCCATAAGTGGCACGATGGCTTAGTGGTTTGGCATGTTCGCCTCTCAGCGCTGGGGATTCCCGGTCCGAATCCCGATCTGGGTGGAGTTTCCATGTCCTCCCCGTGTCCGCATGGTTTTTTTCTCCAGGTTCTCTGGTTTCCTCCCACATCCCAAAAACATGGATTCAAGGTAAATTGAATGCCCCGTATGTGTGTGTGTGGATGAGTGAGTGTGTGCCCAGCGATAGATTTGCACCCTCCAGCGCCCGAGGCGTTCTCCTCTGGATGGGCATGGGGAACCCCACCGCGACCCTAGTAGAGAAATAAGTGGAAGATGTACAAAAATGTAGTAAGACAAATGTATTTTATCCCCCTAAGTGTATACAAATGGTGCGATAAATGAAACCCTGATAAATCGTGTTCGTATTTAAATGTTTCATGTTGTTTGATTTCAGCTCTGGTAGAACATTTTTTTTTTTTTTGGTGCATCCTGAAATTAATTGAACATTTGATTCCAAATTGCCTAAAGAAAGATAGAAATGAAAGAGTTCAGAATTCACACAGACGGTCCCGTTGGTTCAAGTGTTTAAAAGTAAACACATTAAAACCCATTTTTCGGCATATTCGTTTGATCAGCTATTATTATATTTTTATGAGATGGAATTTCCTCCTTGTTTTTGGTTTTGTAAGTACCGTGCGGCGCCTTAATGGAATTTTTTATCTTCAATTATCGAAAGTCAAGAAAGCACAAGTGCTGGATAACGGGATGCTCACAGATAAACATGTGGGTTCTTTAAGTTGTCATTCATTTGCTTTTACAGCCAGTCTCTTAAACACCGCTCTGGGTGATTCATCGTCTCAGGGGGGCCACATGAGAAACCGGGATCGTTGAGTGCCGAACCAACAGGCTGAACTCAATTCAAAATACATGTAATGCAGTTTAACTGTATGTGCAAAAAAAACTCTGCATAATGCACTCAATATAACGGCATAGCTTTTATTAAAAAGAATATTTTAACGTCATGTGGGCTGGTTAGAGACGGCTGAAGGGTTGGATGTGTGCCTGTGCGTCTGTTCCAAAGCCTTATAATACTTTTTGTTCTTTGTAGCAATTAAATATCCTAATTTCTAAGATGCATTGGTTAGAAATGTGTTTGAAGCGTGTATTCATTTTTTAGGACGTATCCAGATCTTCACGGGTTAATGCTGATAGTTGTGCGTATGATTGTATGCCATAACTTTTCTTTTTTTTGTTTTATGTCAAAATGACACAATGTAAGGCCATTTAATTGCAATATTATAATTAATTAATTTATTATCCACCCATCCATTATCTTCCACTTATCCACTTATGAGGTTCCCCATGCCCATCTAGAGGAGAACATCTCGGGAGCTGGGCAGATACACCCAGTCCAGGGTGCCAATCCGTCACTGGGCACACACTCACTCACACATTCACACACACAAACACTATACAGGGCAATTTAGAGCATTCAATTTACCTGGAATCCATGTTTTTGGAATGTGCGAGAAAACCGGAGAACCCGGAGAAAACCCATGCAGACATGGGGAGGACATGGAAACTCCACCCAGATCGGGATTCAAACCGGGAATCCTCAGCCCTGGGGAATGAAGGTGTCAACCACGAAGTCACAGTGCCGCCTCGTCCATTCATTATCATCCGTTTAATCCTCTATTAGGGTCCCGGTAGGGTTCTTCATGCCCATCCAGGGCAGACACACCTAGGACAGGGCGCCAATCCATTGCTAGCCACACACAAATACACACTATACGGGCAATTTAGAACATTCCATTTACATTGAATCCGTGTTTTTGGACTGTGGGTTATCCAGATTGGATTCAAACCTGGATTCCCAGTCCTGAACTAACCAGGATTAAGTGCTAACCACTAAGCCACCGTGCCGCCCAAATATCACAATGAAAGAATGAATTTTATTATAATACTGAAGTCTCATGGTGTATTCCTATCACACAGTGCTTTTTGTTGAACGTCAGAAAAAAAAAAGAATGGAAATGGAAACCACTAGTTAAATTTTGACCTACAAATTGTGTTTTAACAGATTTTGTTATCCATTGTGTGAAATGTGTATCTTGAAATTACCCAGTAACCACAGCTGGTAAATAAATGTAGGATATAAATACTTAATATAAATACTTGCTGTTCTAAATATGGCTTTGTCATGTCAGTAGGAAGTGTACAGGCCGTTACATAAACCATAATGCCCTTGTGGTGGTGCATTAATGTAAATAATTCTTAAAAAAGAGGTGTAACTTTACTGCACTTCGTGTCTGACCTAATATCACCTTTTTCCTGTGATGTTATTCACAATAATGCATGCCTTATTAGTTTATTATTTGACCTTCCGCAAACTATTGCCACAAAACAAAGCACAATTAAATTTCCTTTATGCATATTTTAAAACTGTGAATGTAAACTTGAATGTATATATACATTTTGGGGCGGCACTGTGGCTTGGTGGTCAGCACGTTCGCCTCCGGGTAGAGTTTTCATGTCCTCCCCGTGTTTGCGTGGGTTTTCTCTGGGTTCTCCGGTTTCCTTCCACAGTCTAAAATCATGGATTCCAGGTAAATTGAATGCTCTAAATTGCCCCTTATAGTGAGTGGTTGTGTGTGTGTGTGTGCGCACCCAGTGATGGACTGGCACCCTGTCCTGGGTGTATCTGCGCCCGTGACATTCTTCCCTGGATGGACATGGAGAACCCCACCGCGACCCTAGAAGAGGAATAAGCAGAAGATAATGGATGTACAGTACAGGCCAAAAGTTTGGACACACCTCCTCATTTAATGCGTTTTCTGTATTTTCACGACTATTTACATTGTTGGCATTGACAGAAAACGCATTGAATGAGAAGGTATGTCCAAACTTTTGACCTGTACCGTATATATAAATTTACTCAGGTGTACACTGTAGAAACCTGACTGACCTCAAGATCAGTGGCTGTATAGCCAGTTACTGGCCTCTCTCTCTCTCTCTCTCTCTCTCTCGTGCTGTCTTTGTGTCGCTCCATCTTAATTTAAGTCAGTTTAAGGTGCTGTATTTGTGTGTCAAATAAGGTAACGTTTCGTATTTCCAAAGCTTGCAGACGCCAAGTAAAAGGTTGGGAACCACTCGTGTAAATGATCTCATCTGCACAAAGACCCTTCTCGCTGATAAAGTATCTGGGGCCTATCCCAGTACAGCTTTCAGCTGTGTAAAGTCTTTCGTCCATGCAGTATTTCTATTGATGAAGGAAGCTGACTTAAAATTTAAAACATTAAATATTTAAAGATTATTTTCAAGGATATTGCCTTGAGACCGGGGCAACAATAGAACAAGACGCAGAACAACGCCGCTGCAGGAAATTTACAACACAAGAAATTCAATAGTTCTGAAATACACTACAAGTACCTTTATGAGAAATGCCTTTGATTTTGTACAACTTAAAGATGTTGCAGTGGATTCATTTGCGGTTTGATGTTTTACTGATCAGGGTCACTAGGGGGGCTGGAGTACCGGTGTTCATAAGCTAGTTTTTTTGGTTGTGTTTTTTTTCCCCCCTAGCAAGTGCTTTTGGAGAGGGCGGTACGCTGGGTTAGTGGTTAGCACATTTGCCTCTCAGCACTGGGGATTCCCGGTTCGAACCCTATGTAGGTGGAGTTTGCATGTCCTCCCCTTGTCTGCCTGGGTTTCCTCTGGGTTCTCCTGTTTCCTCCCACTTTCCAAAAACATAAAGGTAAATTGAATGCTCTAAATTGCCCTGTATAGTGTGTGTGTGTGTGTGTGTGTGTGTGACTGTGTGAGTAAGTGTGTACCCAGCAATGGATTGGCCCAGCATCCGAAACGTTCTCCCCTGGATGGGCATGGGGAACCCCCCGTGACCCTCATAAACCCCCAGCGTTAAGAGGCTAACCATTAAGCCACAGTGCCGCCCACTGGGGAAAAACTAAATATATCAAAAAATGATTATAGGGTTGGGTGGTTTAGTGGTGAGCATGTTTGTCTCTCAGCGCTGGTTTGAATCCCGATCTGAGTGGAGTTTCCATGTTGTCCCCGTGGGTTTTCTCCAAGTTCTCCGGTTTCCTCCCACAGTACATGGATTCCAGGTAAATTGAATGCTCTAAATTGCCCTGTATAGTGTGTGTGAGTGAGTGTGTGCCCAGCGATGGATTGGCGCCCTGATTGGTGTATCTGCCCAGCGTCCGAGATGTTCTCCTCTGGATGGGCATGGGGAACCCCCCCACGACCTAGTAGAGGAATAAGTGGAAGATAATGGATGAATGGATGGATGGACATTAAAGTGAGAACTGGATTAAACCGGATTGAGTAACCCATGGGTTTGTTTCTCAGACTGTCTTTGTGAAAACAAGCAATGCAAAGATCCTGGTGCCATGAGACGGCTTCTGCAGGTGCGAGAAGACGAGGTGAAGGCTGTCTATCATGAACACGAGCTGGTTAAGGGGCTCGTGGAGATGTTCCGGAAGATTCAGGAGCACGTCCCGGGTACGCCATGGCAGTTCGTATTGTTCATTTAAGTTCAGCAGATCTTCTCGTTGGTTGAATCCAAGATCTCATTCCTCTTTCATTCCTTGTAGTCGATTTTCAAGGCTTGGATGACCGACAGCAGATTGTGATCGAGGAGATGGAGCTGGGGATGTTCATGGAGGTTCATCCACTGACTGAAATCGCATCGTCCATGGCGGGAGTAGTGACGTTCTTCGAGCTCGACGAGGATGTGCGCTCCATGGCTGAGACGCTGCATAGGTTTAAGGACAGCTACATTTTTAAGATGTGCTGGGAGAGCAAAACCAGGGATTTTGCTAAATGGACTCATGATGATGATGAGGATGAGGATGATGAGGAATATGATGATGTCATCGAAGATGTCATCCAACACGCTCCTTTATATGATGAAGGAAACTTGGTTGCCACGGTTGACCTGATCTACAGTGAGATATTTCAGCCCTGCGATCGAAAATACCGCAAGATCTACGAACGGCTGAAGTCCGGCAGTTTGACTTTTGAAGATATCGATAAGATTTTCAAAGACTATAAAGGGAAATATGAAGAACTCGCTGAGGATATCGCAATTATGTGCAAGATCGATACGGCGGACAACAAACAGTGGATCCAAAGGAAGGTTCAGCAGATTGAACAGTACCATGAGCTGCACTTAGCCGTGGAATCTGCACGAGTCGTCATGGCGGTCAAGGAAACCCTGTGTCTACAAGGTGACTTTAAGGTCCTGGATAATCTGCTTGAAGTCGTGAGTAACACTTATCTTCTTGATTGACGTTTATTATAAGTATACATTATTTACCGTCTGATCTCAAGCGTTTAAATAGCAACGCTGCTTGTGAATATATCTACCCCGATGGGCGTGGCCGTCTCGAAATGTGGTGCGTTTCTGGCGTATCGTTATCTGGCCGACGTGCATCGCTGGAAACAACCTGATTTTGGCCCATTCCTCCACACAGATCTTCTCCAGATCAGCCAGGTTTCTGGGTTGTCGCTAAGACACATGGAGTTTGAGCTCCCTCCAAAGATCTTCTATAGGGTTTAGGTCTGTAGACTGGCTGGGCCACTCCAGAACCTTGATATGCCTCTTACGGAGCCACTTCTTGGTTATCCTGGCTGTGTGCTTTGGGTCATTGTCATGTTGGAAGACCCAGCCACGACCATCTTCAATGTTCTAACTTAGAGAAGAAGGCCCATACATGGGCCCTGGTCATTTTCTCCTTAATATAGTGCAGTCGTGCAGTCCCATGTGCAGAAAAACATCCCCAAAGCATGATGCTTCCACCCCCATGCTTCGCATTCTTGGTCCACGGCGAGTGGAAATAAGGCCAGAAAGTTCTATTTTGGTCTCATCTGACCATAGAACTTTCTCCCACGACGCTGGATCATCCAAACGGTCATGGGCAAACTTAAGAAGGGCCTGGACGTGTGCTGATTTAAGCAGGGGAACCTTCCGTGCCACTTTAAACTATGTGTATTACCCACAGTAACCTTGGAAACAGTGGTGCCAGCTCTCTTCAGGTCATTGGGCCGCTCCTCCCGTGTAGTTCTGGTCTGATTCCTCACCTTTCTTAGATTCATTGATACCCCATGAGCTGAGATCTTGCGTGGAGCCCCAATCCGAGGGAGATTGACGGTCAATAATGGCTCCAACAGTTGATCTTTTTTCACCAAGCTTCTTGGCAATCGCCCCATAGCCCATAGACTTGTGTATCTATATAGATTTCAAGCGCTCATCGACCAGAAGATTGATTTCAGGTAGCTGGACTGCTGTAATAGTGATCCGAGGTCCACCTGGTTATGAACAGAAAGTGATTCGTTGATTGGGCTCGAAGACTTTGCCATAATTATGTTTTGCAGGTTCTTATAATAAAAAGCACGTATAACTAGAATCTGTCTTCTTCAATCAAAGCCGTATTCTGTATTTCTTTATGCCTTCTTCCAGATCCACGTGGACTTCAAAAAGAAAATTCTCAATAGCATCGACAATGATCTAATGCAGGCCAAAACGGTTCTCGTGGACATCAACGAGGCCCGTCGCGTCTGTCTGCAGGAGCTGGGCCAGAGAAAAAACTTTATAATGTGGGTCAAAGAAGCTCTCGAAGGTAAAACGATCAATGTCTTCAACCCGTATCCCAAGATTCGGTTCTAAAGATCAATAATCGAACACCATGCCGAACCCTTACAGATATCAACGAGTTGAAAGTCTTCGTCGACTTGGCCTCCATCTCCGCCGGTGAGAACGACCTGGATGTCGATCGTGTCGCTTGCTTTCATGATGCTGTTCTGGGTTACTCCCCGATGCTGTATGAGTTAAAGCCAGAGGCGAGCTTCCAAATCTTTAAGGAGGTGCTAAATAAACTCTGGAAGGCACTTGAGAATGATCCGAACCTCCCCAAAAAACTGGTAAGAATCTGTAGGCCACATTTTTTTGAACAACACTATTGTTTTTGTTTTTAAACTCCATTAAATGATTTGACGTTCATGAATGGTGGTTCAGACAGTATCTCCTGTGGTTTCAGCGGGATACAGCGAGGCACTTGGAATGGCTGAAGACTGTGAAGGACAGTCACGGATCTGTAGAACTGTCGTCTTTATCTTTGGCTTCGGCGATCAACACGAAAGGAATGTACACCATCCGTGCCGTGAACCAAAAGAAGGTTTGTTGTAACCCACTTTAAGGGTCCAATTGTAGCTCTTTGGTAAGCCGTCGACCACCGTGCGGCTTGTCGGTGTCGGTACAAAAGACGTGGTGTATTGAGCCGATTTGGGATTTGGTACCCAAGAAGTAGCTCTCATAGTCAAAAAGGTTGGTGACCCCAACGTGTGTCTAAGTAGTTTTCCGTCGCTGAGATAGCAACAAGTCAGAAATGTGCCATCATGCCCATCGGGGTTGATATACTCACAAGCATTGTTGCTATTTTAACGGAAGGTGTGGGGTAAGATAGTAATAAGCATCGCACCCTACCTTGCGCAGGGGTGTAAGATGGGACCCTAGATGTTTCTGTAGTCAAGAGTTTCAAATCTGCTTCTCGTCTTGTAGTTGAGCCTGGATAAAGTTCTAAAACTAGAGATCCAAGAATCTTATGATGAAGGTTTAGAGACCCGGAAATACTCTCTGGAGGATCTAAGAGACCTACAGAACAAACTGATGCTTATGTCCGGCAAAGGAGATACGGGGCAGAACGAAGTCGATCGGTTCGCCGAGGTAAGTACTGACTTTTAGGACCACCGTTCCGGACTCTGAACTGTTCTAAATGTTCTAAGTCCTTGGTATTTTTTCAGGTCTTTGCTGGAGTACAGCGGTTAGCAGCGGCGTTCATCGATTTGTTCGTGGCTGGAAATCCATTGTTCCAACGTTGGGACGCGCTGATCAACTGCAATAGTTCGGAAGCGTGCATTGTCATGGACTTCAACTTGGAAGGTGTTTCCAGCGTCGTCATGGTGCAGGGTGACGTGGCGGAGCAGCTTCCGGAAGTCTGCAAGAAAATGGAGAAATGTCTCAGTTTTTGGCAGGATTTCATCGACAAGCAAAGATGTGTGCATTACTATCTCAACTACTTCACAGCGGAGCAGAATGTCTACCTGTGCAGCCAGCTGACCCAAAAGAACCTGGCCAGTGTTGAAGATCAAGCTCTCATCATGCTGTCCTTCATCAAGCCCAACTGCACCGGCAAGGACCTGAGGGAGGCCTGGCACCAGTTGCAGTACGATCTTCTCAAACAGCCCTGTGAACAAAACGAGGACCTGGAGTTTCAAACCTTTGTGGAGGTTTCTAGCAACTCTGAGAATGAGATGGACGTCACAGAGAGCCCCGTCAACGATATAACCGGTGAAGCCCACAACCTTCCGGCAGATGGAGTCAGAAGGTTTGACGTGATTTGGAATTCCTACATGGAAAACATGAAGCAATTCCTTCCTGGCTCCCTGGACATCAGATGGCTGGGAAGGCTCCTGGACATTTTGGCTCATGGGCTAAGTGAATCATCTGACTCCGATGATGAGTCTAAGGATGAGGGAAGACCTACACCAAGAGCTTTAAAGAGAGTTATACATAGAGAGCTACCCAGGGGACTGAGTGTTGGAAAGCCCAACCTCATCATCTGCCCCTCGGCAGAAATTCTGACCTCCTGCATTTCCATTTACATGAGCAGTGAATGCGAGCCCCTGCCAAGCTACGACGAGGTACTCCTCTGTGATGGTTCTACTCCATATGAGCAAGTGGAACTATTCCTGAGGCGCTGTTTGACCGCGGGTAATATAGGGGAGAAGATATATACCATGCTGTACATTAACCAGTTGACCTACGATGTCAGCTACAAGGTGGAACAGTTTTTTCAGCGCCACAAGGCTCAGAGCAAGAAGGACTACCGGCTGGTGATGATCTGCAGCACCGATCAAGAACACGCCCACCTTCCCTCGGTGTTCAGTCAGTTTAGACTGCATATGGTCCCTCAGGAACCCTTCAACAGAATTGAGGGGTACCTCTCCAGGCACTACACCGTCCCAAATGACCAATCCAGTGCCGCTTCGGTTTTTAAAGACGGAAAGTATGTGGGAGTCGTCTCCTCGAAGAGGGCAGGGGTCGGTGAGTATCAGGTCACCAAAAGGCTTTCATTATTCTTACACACTCATCACTAATTTTCCCACTTCCCGTGTACCTATAGATCCAAAACCTGGCGCCCTTATTACCCATCATGTCCTTCAAAAAGTTAACTGCTTCTCACGTTCCTAAATGGTTCCTTTGGTTTGGTCGATATCACCCAAGAACGCAAGGCCCCACCCACCAGGTCACTTCGGGGTCTTTCCAAGTACCTACAAGGTTGCAACATGGCATCGTGATTCCCTACCATGTCCTTGGAAGACCTAAGTACTTTTCATCGTCCTATGTTCAATGGTTTGTTCGATATCGCAATCGAACGCAAGATTTCCTTAGTGTCATGTCAAGGTCTTTCCAAGTACCTACAAGGTTGCAACTTGGCATCGTGATCCCTCTCATGTCCTTGGAAGACCCAAGTACTTCTCATTGTCCTATGTTCAATTGTTTGTTCGATATCACCATCGAACGCAAGGCCCCACCAGGGTCACTTCGGGGTCTTCCCAACTACCTACAAGGTTGCAACTTGGCATCGTGATTCCCTATCATGTCCTTAGAAGACCCAAGTACTTCTTATTGTCCTATGTTCAATGATTTGTTTGATATCACCATCGAACGCAAGACCCCTCCAGGGTCTTTTCGGGGTCTTCCCGAGTACCTACAAGGTTGCAACTTGGCATCGTGATTCCCTACCATGTCCTTGGAAAAATTACCCACTTCTCACTTTCCTACGTTTAATTGTTCATTCGCTATTGCCATCGATTGCAACACCTCAGATAGATTGGGGTCTTCGCGAGTACCTACAAAACCTCACTCCAATACGTTCATTTGAAATAAGCTCCAAAGCCATCACTTATTCGAAAACAATTGCATTTTCACTTTAACGTCGTTATCAAGTTCTCCGGTATTCCTCTAGTACACTATAATTATCCAAAGCGACTTACATGATTCCCACTTGATATTTGGGCTCAGAACAAAGGGTCACATACAGAATCCCTGGAGCAATGAGGGTTAAGGGTCTTGTTTAAGGACCCACATTGGTAACTTCAGTGGACCTGGGATTTGAACCCCCAACCCTTAGCTTTCTAACCCAACACCCTAACCACTCAGCTACCACACCCTACTCACTGCAAAGCCCATCTTTATGCTAAGTAGTACTGATACAATGAAAGCATGTCCAAACGTTTGACTGTGGTTCACTGTGCACTTCCAGGGAAGTCTCTGTACATTCGTCGGATGTATGAGAAGTTAAAGAGAAGGTCTAAGAAAGCATCCCAGCTGAAGTGTATCCGGATAATAGAACCAAGAGTTGACGAAAACAACGTTCTACATTCAATGCTCCACACCCCCAGGAGCAAACTTACTATATTTCATTTCGACATCACATCTTCGGTAAGATGTCCTCATCGATGTCTTCTGGAAAGTATGTTCTTCATGATACTGAGGACCTGTGGTTTGTTGTAGGTGCAGAAAGGCCTTCACGAGTTCTTGTTCAGGTTGCTGATTTTGGGTTACCTCTCGGATTCCAAAGGAAAAATGTGGAAGTGCAGCAACCGAGACTTGTATTTTGTGGAAATTCTCCATTCTGACAGGAACGGGTTTGGAAATGGTCCAAGAGCTGTAAGTAGTCATTATTTACTTTCTGGGTGATAACGTGTGTGTCTTACTAAGCTTATCATGTTTGTGTTACTCCACTAGGGTGCAAATATCCAGTGTGCCTTCCAGAATGTGTTTCCAACTGTGTACTGTCGAACTCCTAAAGAGGTTCTTGAAAGGGAAATGAGGATGCAGCAAGACCCTTCCGCAGTCCGTGGTGATGACCCTCTAATGGACGAAGAAGAATTTCGAAGTGAGGCTTACCAGCGGCCGTATCAGTACCTGCATCGCTTCCACAGTAATGTCAACTTGGATGCCTTCATGTACACGGGAGTGGAAGGAACCCACGTGGAATGCCTGCAGATGCTGTTTATATACTGTGGCATCATGGACCCCTCCTGGGCGGAGCTAAGAAATTTCACCTGGTTCCTAAACCTCCAACTACGAGATTGTGAGACATCCGTATTCTGTGACGTGTCCTTTATTGGAGACACTCTACAGGGATTCAAAAACTTTGTCGTAAATTTCATGATTCTCATGGCTAAGGACTTTGCCACGCCCTCCTTGAGTATCTCCGATCAGAGCCCAGGGAGGCAACAAACGGACCTCTCGGGTGTCAACGAAGAAGATCTCGCTCCATTCAGGATACGGAAACGATGGGAATCAGAGCCTCATCCGTATATATTTTTTAACGACGACCACGTGTCCATGACGTTCATCGGCTTCCATCTGCAGCTGAACGAGCAGAATTACGTAGATGCCATCGATCCAGCCACACAGAACGTGATCAAGAAGAACATCATGACTAGAGAGCTATATGAAGGACTCCGTCTCCAGAGAGTTCCCTTTAATATAGACTTTGATCAGCTCCCAAGATCAGAGAAAATCGAGCGCTTGTGCAATGTTCTGGGAATCCAGTGGCCTCTCGACCCAGACGAAACCTATGAGCTCACCACCGACAACATCCTGAAGATCTTGGCCATCCACATGCGGTTTAGGTGCGGCATTCCCGTCATCATCATGGGCGAGACGGGATGTGGAAAAACCAGACTCATCAAGTACCTCTGTGAGCTGCGAAGGAGTGGGGTCGCCACGGAGAACATGAAACTGGTCAAAGTTCACGGTGGAACAAGTTCGGAGATGATTTACGGCAAGGTCGGAGAAGCCGAGTCGATCGCCTCGATAAACAAGGTGGACTACGCGTTGGACTCGGTGTTGTTCTTCGATGAGGCCAACACGACGGAGGCCATCAGCAGCATCAAGGAAGTGCTCTGTGATAAAACCGTGCGAGGAGAACCCATGATGGGTCACTCGGGCCTGCAGATCGTAGCCGCGTGCAACCCGTACAGGAGGCACTCGGATGAAATGATCGTGAGATTGGAATCGGCGGGTTTGGGATACAGAGTGCGAGCTGAAGAGACCGACGAAAAACTGGGCTCCATCCCTCTGCGGCAGCTTGTTTACCGAGTCCAGGCCTTGCCCCCCAGCATGATCCCTTTGGTTTGGGACTTCGGTCAGCTCAGCGATCACACTGAGAACATCTACATCAGGCAAATAGTTCAGAGGGTTGCCGAAAGCCACTTTTTAAGCGAGCGATACATCAGAATCATCACAGATGTCCTATCTGCTTCTCAGAGGTACATGAGAACGAGGCGGGATGAGTGTAGCTTTGTGAGTCTACGAGATGTGGAGCGCTGCATGCATGTCTTTGTGTGGTTCTTCCAGAATAGCGAAATGTTGCTGTCAGAACTTGGCAAGTACGAGGCGGATCTAAAAGCGCAGAGAAATGAACCAACCGTGAGAGAGGCCGATGAAAGGGAACCCGTTCTGTGGTCCCTGGTGATGGCGGTTGGCGTTTGTTACCATGCCTGCTTAAACGATAAGGATGAGTACAGGAAAAAGGTCCACAGATGCTTTTCAGGAGAATACAGTCCTGCAAAACTCCTGCAGGAGATCTCGGTTATGCAAGATCTGCTTTTGAGTGGCGTTCCTTTGGGGGAAACCATCGCCCGAAACAACGCATTAAAGGAAAATGTGTTTATGATGGTCATTTGCATCGAGCTACGAATTCCCCTGTTCTTGGTCGGGAAGCCCGGAAGTTCCAAATCCCTGTCCAAAACTCTGGTTGCGGATGCCATGCAAGGGCAAGCGGCCCACAGCGACCTCTACAGGAAACTCAAGCAGATTCATCTGGTGTCGTTTCAGTGCAGCCCCTACTCCACACCCGAAGGTATCATCAACACGTTCAGGCAATGCGCTCGTTTTCAGGAGGGCAAGAACCTTAACGAGTACATCTCGGTCGTGGTCTTGGATGAGATCGGGTTGGCCGAGGATTCTCCCAAAATGCCTCTGAAAACCCTCCATCCGTTGCTCGAGGAAGGGTGTATAGACGATCAGCCCTTGCCTCACAAGAAGGTCGGCTTCATCGGCATATCCAACTGGGCTTTGGACCCGGCGAAGATGAACAGGGGAATTTTCGTTTCTCGAGGTGATCCCGATGAAAAGGAGCTGATCGAGAGTGCCAAAGGGATTTGCTCCTCCGACGCAATGATTCTTGAGAAAGTCCGAGAGTTCTTCCAGCCCTTCGCCCGGGCTTATCTGCGTATCTGTAAAAAACAAGGGAAAGGGTTCTTCGGGCTTCGCGACTTTTACAGCCTGATCAAGATGATGTTTGCCAACGCTAAGGCCACGGAGCACAGACCGAGTACGAAGCAGATCGTGGAGGCTGTGTTGAGGAACTTCAGCGGCAAAGACGACATGGATCCTGTCGAGGTGTTCACCAGTAGGCTTCAAATAACTTCTGACCTCAACATCAACACGATCGAACTGGTGAGGCAGAACATCACGTCCGTCCGTCAAGACGAGGAGTGCCGATACCTGCTTGTTCTCACCAAAAATTACGCCGCGCTCCAGATTCTTCAGCAGACTTTCTTCTCCGGGGACCAACCCGAGATCATTTTCGGTTCCAGCTTTCCCAAGGATCAAGAGTACACCCAGATCTGCCGCAACATCAACCGGGTGAAGGTTTGCATGGAGACTGGACAGACCATCGTGCTGCTGAACTTGCAGAATCTTTACGAAAGCCTGTATGACGCTCTTAACCAGTACTACGTTTGCCTCGGCGGGCAGAAGTACGTGGATCTGGGCCTCGGAACTCATCGGGTAAAGTGTAGAGTGCACGTGGACTTTAGACTTATTGTCATTGAAGAGAAGGAAGTGGTCTACAAGCAGTTCCCAGTTCCTCTGATTAACAGGTTAGAAAAGCACTACCTGGATATCAACACGGTACTAAACAGAGAACAAAAGGAGCTCGTGAAGGAACTCGAGAAGTGGGTTGGACAGTTCACATCTTTAAAGAACCGGCACTCACTCGCTCCTCCGGCTTGGAAGTACCACAGCGCTGATGTTTTCATTGGCTATCACTCGGATACCTGTGCCTCGGTCATCCTCCAGGTCATTGAGTGGAATAAAAATGAGGAAGACATCTCTGACCCTCAACGCCATTTTTTGGAGGAGGCCAAGCTCATTTTGTTGAACTGCGCCACACCGGATGCTGTAGTTCGCCTGGACAGTGTTGCTCTTTCCAGTGTGGAGAGTGAACATCTAGCCAAGGTGTACTTTGAAGAGCAGAAGCACAGCTCCTTGGCTGATTTCATCCATTCACACATACAGCGGAATGAAGGCGGCCATGCTTCCTTCGTTGAGGTAAAACTGAAACGATGTTCTCCCAGGAACTCAGTGTCCAAAGTAGTACAGTATGTTCAGAGGAACTCTAAATGCTTCTCATTGATAAAATCCCATTCCTTTTGCAGGTGACCACCTTCTCCAGGCTCCTGACCGCAGCAGATATTGTGCAGCTTCAGGAAATGGCTCCACACGTTGAACTTCTAGTGCTGCAGCAGTTTGACACCGAGCATTCCTTCTTAAAAAAGATCAAGTATGTAAAACCTTTAAACGTCCACCTTTAAGAACCGGGTGGCGCTCTGACTTTGGTGGATTGCTATTTCAACCTTGCAGCTACCTGGATGTCATTTCCAGGGATATATTCACAGGTAGCGTTGCCATTTAAATACCACAAGGCCGAAGGCGGGAAGATTAGCAGGGTCGTAGCTATCAATGAGTATCGCGACGCGGCTTTCGTGGGGTGTTAACTATGTTCCCAAGAGATGTTTTTTTTCTTCCATTTAGAACCTTTTTGGACAGATTCTCCGGAACCAAGATTCTTATTATTCAGTCGGATTATTACGAAGGCTCCACAAGCTCGAACCTCATTGCATCTGCAAAGTGAGTCTCGCCCCCTGCTGGCCATACAGTCTCCGCAGTGTAATTGCGAGAGCAGGTCATTCACGGTTCACCAATGCTTTGCAGATATTCATCCATCAATGAGATCAACAAGTACCGGAACGAGATGGCGAGCACGGTGTTTGTCTACTTCATCACCAAACTCCCGAGAATGGAGGGCGGAACCTCTTATGTTGGATTTCATGGAGGTGGGACCCGATTGGACGCCGAAAAAAACGGTCACGTTGAATTTCCACTCACGTCTTTTATTTCTGTTAAGGTCCCTGGAAGTCCGTCCACATCGATGATCTCAGAAGGTCCAAGGACATGATCTCGGACATCAAGGCGCTGCAGGGTCTTACCATCACTCAGCTGTTTGAGGAAAAGCAGGATCAGCCTGAAGGTACTCAGATAAGCGAGGTTGTGTACCGATACGAAGATCTAAGCACAGTACTGTGTTTGTTTCCACAGTGATGGAGACGGAGGACATGTACAGTGACGTGGACGTAGGAATGGAGACCGAGGGCAGCACTGTGAGTGGATGAGATGAGGTTCTGCGTTTGTTTCGCTTTTTTGGTTGGTTAATGGGTTTTGTGTGCAGACTCCGGTTTGGGAGAGCGTGCTGGATACCACGGCGCTGGTACGGAGTTGTGTTCAGAGTGCAGTCGGAATGCTGAGAGACCAGGGCGAGGCAGGTTCTCGCAGCACTAGGAGGGTAGAGATTCTCCTCTCTCTCCTGACTGATGACCAGGAACTCGAGGGTGAGGCCTTGTTGTGGTTTTGAAGTTTTGGCGCTCTCGTGATGATCAGGCGCTTTAAATGAAACCATGTTTTTGAAATCCACAGGTGTTTTCCTGAAAACCGTAAAGCAGCGGCTGTACTGTCTGCTGAAGATGCACGAGGAACATTCCGTCTCAGCCACAAACTGGGTTTTTAAAGAGGCGTCTAATGTTGAAGCTCTGCAGGAGGGGGGGACGTTCAGGTACGGACTTCATGGGTTCACGAAAAGATTTTGTTTGTATGATTAAGAATTTATTTAGAAAAGTTTCCCACAATGTCATTGTGTTTAGTATGGCGAGGGAAAAAAATCCATAACTACAACCATAACCACGTACAACATAAACTACCACATAAACTACAACCATAACTACAGGCCTAACTTTAACCATAACTACGTACAACAAAAACTACAGCCCTAACTATGTAAACAAAAACTACAGCCATTACTATGTAAACAAAAACTACAGCCCTAACTACAGGCCTAACTTTAACCATAACTACGTACAACAAAAACTGCAGCCCTAACTATGTAAACAAAAACTACAACCATAACTACAACAAAAACTACAGCCCTAACTATGTACACAAAAACTACAGCCCTAACTATGTAAACAAAAACTACAGCCCTAACTATGTAAACAAAAACTACAGCCCTAACTATGTAAACAAAAACTACAGCCATAACTACAACAAAAACGATAGCCCTAGCTACACTTCCTTTCGTTCCCCAGCAGCTGCCGGAAGTCCAAGGTCAGCTGGACTGGAGATAGGAGGCGGTAGTCAAACTGGCAGATTAGATTCAGTCCTTACGGTGCAGCTGGTAATTTTCCATGCGTTTATCCCCGCGTTTTTACGTGGTTTAATTCCGGTTCTTCCAGTCTCCACTGAAAAGCTGAGAGCTTCTTCAAGCTTGAATCCGTATTACGCGTCAGTGTCATTGTCTGAGTACTCACCAGTCTCGCCAGTCCATCAATCAAGCTGGGCCGTTTCTGGGGGCCGTTTGACAACTGACCCAATCATCAGAGCGCATGAGATCATAAATCCAAACAGATAAACATCCTTGATTTCCTCAGTGGAAAGGGGTGAAAGGCATACGACCCTCCACTTCCTCCACGCGCCCATCGTATATCCAGCCACAAACGTTCCATCCGGACGTCCATCCGTCCATCCTTCTCGTAAAGAACATGGTGTCCATAGCATTTAAAAAAGCGATTAGTTCCATTTTCGTTTCTGGACTTTAGTTTCCGTTGTCCGTTTATCTTCTGCTGATTCCCGGTGTCGTTACTTTTGCAGGAACACCTTATGGAAGCGAATCCAAGCCGCCATCGTTCCCATCTTGGCACAGCTGGTTTCAGTGATTGATCGAGATCGCAATCTGGATCTGCTGCTCGATACAAACTCTGATGCATCCGTGAAAAAACTCTGGCTGGACATTTTTGGAAATGTGAAGTTCTTACATATTCCGTACTTAATAGGTGGTCGTAAGTAAGTAGACTACACCATATATACCATAACAGTCATACATTTAGACACCCCTTCTTCTTGCTCCACGTACCATCTACAGGGGTTGGACAATGAAACTGAAACTCCTGTCATTTTACTGTGGGAGGTTTCATGGGTAAATTGGAGCCCTGGTGGCCATTCTTCATTATTGCAGCAGTTAAAGCAGAGTGTGAAGGTTCAATGATCAGGGTAAGAGCTCCAAATATCACAATGCACCCAACATTATGGATGCAGAGTTCCAAAGATGGCTTTGAGGACCATGAACGTGAAGCTGATCATCTCCCATGACCTGCACACTCACCAGATCTAAATATTATTCAGCCACTTTGGGGGGTTTTGGAGGAGCGAG
>JAOUQT010206040.1:0-17806 GCA_025769995.1 Xyliphius kryptos
AAAATCAATAAGGCACTTGAGGTTGTGCATTATTGTAAATAAACCACAAAATTTGATTTGAAAGATTTGTTCTGAGGCACGACCTGCAGGTGGAGGGGTTTATTCACAATAATGCACACCCTCATGCCTTATTGATTTAATAACAATGTGGTATAAAGCTTTATTTCATGCCCTCATAGCACTATGACCATAATTATGAATATCTATGTACATTGGTGCTTTATAACAATTGGTCATAATCTCTAATGTTATAAAGCATTATGAATACTTTATAAGGCATAACAAAAACACCCATTCACCACCTGCTAAATGGTGGAACGATCTTTACAAACACAGATTGATTCACTCAGCATTAAGGAAACTTTTCAAAACACCTTTCACTTACTAAAAATGATACTACATTTTTAATGGTACTACAGTGTAGCTGGTTTCTCCTTAACTACGAACTTGTGTTCTCTCTGTAATTCTTACTGCCATCTTGAGGTTCTGGGCCTAACGTTTGTGTTGCATGCATGACATTGTGGGTTCATTTATTTTGGACCTGTAATGTATGTGATGTGCTTTAATAAAACCCTTATTTAATAAATCCATCCTTATCTGAAACATATCTAACATTCTACATTATGCAGGTTTATATTATGAGATCATAAAAAATACACTGTAGAATTAGGTCTGTTACTTTTATAAGACACATTCATTTTAAAAATTAAAGGAAAAAACAGAGGATAAACAGAACCAATTTCTAATATGAAATATGATTCATAGCTCTCATTGCCCTTAGGACTGCAGCACAAAAATACTTTCTCAAGTCAGCCAAGCAAGACATTCAGCTGATGAACTGTCTTAGGATTAATTCAGTAATGTACATTTTCCAACCCCCAAAAGTAACAATTCTATGCAATCACGTGCATGTGTGTTGTTCTTTGGATGAAAAAGCACTATGCGCTAAATTCATTTGAGAAAATATGACAGTAATAAAGATAGAAGAACACTGCGAAGAAGATGGTCAGAAAGAAAAATGTGAGACTGAACAGTGAATGAAGGAAAAAGAAAGGGACGCAATAGAGCTCCAATATGGATATTTTCAATGTGCATTTACTTAAATCCTTTAGTACAAATATGCAACATTAAAGCATTTCTTTTTGCTCAGAAGTTTATGGAACCACATAATGTGTTTATTAATGTCAGGTCATAATTAACAAAGTTACAGTTTAAACATTTCTTTAATGGCTATATAATGTAGCTAAATCTAGACTTTTAAGACAGACTGCCTCTTAAGACAGAATGTCAGATGTCAGATTGTCGGTCAATTAAAAACAGTTTCTCAGGGCAAGACCGAATGGAAATTGGGTTTTAAAACAATCTGAGTTTATAAAATCAGAAAAAAAAGATTCTGCAATGCTTTTTTTGCAGCCACCCAAAATATGCAGAACAAAATCAGAACAATTTAATTTCATAAACCTGACAACTTAGTTCAACTGCATGTTCACAATCATTCATATATTAAAACTCGTTGGCACTTTTAAAAAGACATTGAACTTTTTCGAGGTAAAAAAAATTATTCACCTCATCAGTCTTTGGCTCATCAGGCTCATTGGCAGAGACTGCAATAACATAAGATGCCTTGCACAGTGTACAATAAAATTGAGCAGCAATCCCATGGTGCTTACACATAAAATAAGTTAAAAGGTCCTACAAAAAAAAGGCTATAATTAGATGTGTGGTAGCTCAGTGGTTACATTGTTGGGCTTGCAACTTGAGGGTTGTGGGTTCAAATCCCTGGTCCACTGATGTTAATGTGGGTCCTTGAGCAAGGCCCCCAACCCTTATTGCTCCAGGGACTCTGTGTGTTACCCTGTGTTCTGACTATTAAGTGGGATGGTTGAATCGCTCTGAATAAAAGCATCTGCTCGATGACCAAATGTAAATAAGACTTTTAGTATCTTAGATATTGTGTATATATCTATACACGCACAGGACTTGAAAACAGTAGTACAAATATAATAAATATGACAAGGTAGAGATTCAGATTTGCCATGCTATTGCAAAATTAAACTTGATTTCGATTTTAATTAAAAAAAAAAAAAAAAATCTTGGCAGTGACAATAATTCAATTAATTTCTAAGAGCAGTGACCATCGTTTTGCCATTAAAATCACATTATTAAGCAATTAAAAACAAGAATTTGGTATAGATTTTTTAAAGACATTAAAACACAAATTACTTTTTGTGCATTTTTGTGATTGTAGTTCGGCCTCTGCTACTTTAAATGGACATAAACACATTTAAGAGTTATAGCCAAGATACAGGCATACAAGTTAATAAAATGTATTATATATATATATATATATATAAACACAAACATGCTAGTACTTTAGAAGAAGGAACAAAGCAGATCGTAATGAAAATCGAGACCAGAATTAATGCTGATATGACATGAGAAAGTGGATTAAAGGTGGATTGGCAAGTGCTTGCATATGAGGTGCGAAGGTGGGCAGACAAAAGCAGCTTCACTGGGAACATTGACTCTACTGTTGGCTGTATCCATCTATCAACTAGACATCGCTATTTTAGGACCGCTGATAATGGCTAGTAATTTAAGATTACAGCTTGTCCATACTTCTAGTCTGTCTGTGATTTTTAACATGGACTTTTTGTTCTTTTTAACAGAATATTAAAAAATAAATAATAACCTGTACCCATCAATTTTAAAGTCTTTTTTTTTTTTTGGATACCATATTTGTATATGAAAGTAAATATTTTAATTAAATTGTGTAGATTAATTAAACAAGTTTATTTTATTTATTTAGAATTAAATATAAGTATCCTTCTTTATTTTGAGTTTGTAGTTTGTTACCTGCTATGAATATAGTTACTGGATTTCAAAATTAGAGGGAAAGTTAAGTATTTATACAGGCCATGCATTTTACAAAGTTAACTTAAAGAAGTAAACTGCAATCACAGTATTTTTTAATGTAATAATAATAATAATAATTAAAAATTAGCAACATTTGAAAAGCAAAGTAATGTCTTTTTTTTTAATGCTTTTTTAAATTTTAATGTAAAGTGCAAAAAAAAAATGTATGTAAAAAAATAACGCAGGTCAATTTAATTGATGAAATGTCAGCGATCAAAGAAGGACTGGAGGCGTTTACCAAGGTTTTTTCTGTCACGACAAGCGGCAGGTGCATATCTTTGTGTGTTTTATAGTGGTTATTAGGCAGGGAGGCAGACGATGCAGATGACAGCAGACAAGCTGAAACAGAAATAGTTCAGGTTCGTGTTCTCCCTACAGTACCAACATTCCTGCACTAATCACTTCCCCACTGGTTACAGTGGGAGCAAATCAGAAAGGCTTAATGTGACAAGAGGGATCACAAGGGGATTTAAGCTCTCACTTTTCAGCCAAGTATTCAAAACCATCTTAATGTCCAGATGGCCAAAACGACAGATCACATTGTTTCAAATTTCAGCAGCATCTAAGGTCACGCCCAAGTGGTCCTGTCTAGTCAGCAGAAGACAGACAAGCCAATAAAATTAGTTTGACCATATTTTATAGCTGAGGTTGGATGTTTTCTTGATAAATATATTTTAAAAAAGTGTTTCTTTTTGTGATCCAAATAAAAAGAACATAACTTGTGGTGGAAGTGATGCAGATAATGAGAATCAAGAATCAATAGTCATTTCAACAACCTACAGGGAATATTGCATTAATCTATTAAAGTAATAGCAATTTTTGTGCCTGATATTGTTAATTACTGATTATAATGGTCTCAAGTCAAGAGGTATTTAATGCTAATTCTGTAGGGCCCAGTTGAAACGGTGTCAGGACAAGGTCCAGTCAATCTCATTTTCTTATTTGTGTTAAGAATTAGTGCTATAGCCTGTATACCAAAGTAGCCTAGTAGTTCAGTCTCATTTTATGTCAACAACAACTAAAATACAAAATTTTTAATATTGTAACAATGATTATTGTTTTAAATGCTAAAATAATAATGATAAAGTTTTATTTCCTGCAAGTAAAAACAGGAGCTACAGTAAATTCACATCTTTGTAGTTTACTTCCCTCTTGTATTCCTTTCAGTTTTCATTGTTGACCTGTCAATTTTCAAAGCAGGCCATCTGAATTAGCCATTCTTTGGCTCAACTTCTCCTCCAACTGCTTTTTGCTTCATATCTAGTCTGTGCACGCTGCACACCCCAGAATACGCACAGTTCTGATTGGCTGAGAAACACCTTTGGTGATTTTACTACGCATGCGATCGGTCTGTGATTTTACTGCACAGCAAAGCAAATATTTAAGGACAAGAAAAGTTCTGCCACTTTAAACATCAATTAAATTTTTACTCTTTATTTTATTGGTTTAAGTCTACAATAAACAGCAATAGTGATTTCTGCTCTAGTCTATAGTCTGATGTTCAGTAAGATCTATAGACATTTTTTCCCCAAATTGCACTAGATTTTTACTCACTAAAGAAAAAGAAATTAAAAAAAAAGAAAAAAAAATAAGACCTTCCCAACTTAAATTTCTAAAAGACAATTCCCCCATTAAACCAAACTGACATATCAAAACAAAACACTAGACACACATAAGAACATACACCAATGTTGTTCTATGGTATTTGCTGTCCAGCAGATTGGACAAAGCCTAAAGACTTTGGATGAGCTTCATGTCTCAATCTATTATACTCATTTTTTCTCCCAAAGCTGTTTTGTCTGTTCTTATGGGATTTTTTTACTGTGTCACTACTATTCTACAAACAACCACCATAATAAAATAAAACATACAGTATGTATACTGAATTTTTCCAGTTTACCCAATTATACCCCAAATACAGACAACCTGGTTTCATCATTTTGCTACGCAGGCAGGAATGTAGCAAATGGAAGTTTAAAAAGCTTGACACATTTCTGCCAATGTAGATCGAAATAAGTGTAGATTAACATCTGTTGCTTCGATCAAGTTGATTTTAAAGCAATCAATGGCAGAGCCTACTAGAAGGCTTACGCTAGGTCACTATATGTGCTGTGATTGGAGAGTATTAAGCCGACTTTTTCATCTAAATAGAACTCATTGAACGGGTGGCTTAGCGGTTAGCAGATTCGCTTCTCTGCGCTGGGGATTCCCAGTTCGAATCCCAATCTGGGTGGAGTTCCCATGTTCTACCCGTGTCTGCGTGGGTTTCCTCCGGGTTCTCCGGTTTCCTCCCACATTCCAAAAAAATGAAGGTAAATTGAATGCTCTAAATTGACCTGTATAGTGTGTGGATGTGTGAGTGTGTACCCAGCGATGGCTTGGCGCCCTGTCCTGGGTGTATCGGCCCAGCGCCAGAGACGTTCTCCCCTGGCTGGGCATGGGGAACCCCCCGTGACCCTCATGATGGAATAAGCAGAAGATAATGAATGAAAGAAAAATGTGTCAATGGCTCTTGGCTAAAAAACAACTCTTTAAACTGCATACAAATATGTTTCATAGCCATAAATAGTTATTGGCAAGTTATTCACACAAATTATTCAGGCAGATCATTACCGAAGGCCAGGTAAAATGTACAGGCAGTCATTGGAACCTCAGTGTTTTAAAGTAAACAACTAATGTCTCTAACATTCTATTACATGTTTATTAAGATTAATTGCGCAAGATTCAAATCTGGTAAACTGCTGCAATGAACACCCCCTTCCCAAATGTATGTCCCACACTTGCTGAACAGCTTGGCTAATGCATCATTTGCAGCATTCTCGGCAGGATTTACAGGTGTTGCTCACAAAAAAAAAAACAAAAAAACACAACATTAGCAACATTGCGGCCATTGAGTCAGTCATCAGCATGAAACTGCTGTCCAAATCATAGGAGATTTCCATACAGCTGCCATAATATTCTCTGAAGCATTGGCTTCATAAGAAAGTCATGAGAGAAACAAAGAAAACTACAGAATTTTATTTAAATTAAAATTGACAATTATGTTTATTACGTATACAGACACTAGAAATTAATTATTTTTCACACTTGTTTTACAAAAAATAAGCACTAGGAGTTCCAATTACAACATTTTATTTACCTACGCAGATTTGCACGTCAACAAAACACTGAACGTTAAAATTAAATCTGCAGAACCTCTGGCTGGCTGTGGGTGGGTTATGACTATTTAGCACAACCTAATGGTCTGGCATTGCGTTTAGTATAATGAACTGGAACACATCTGTTGGGCATAATGATCTGGAACAGATTTTTTTGTTCTTTACTCACTTGCTAATTAATTTTAGTTAGTCCTATTTTCCTGCCACAAAAAAAAGTGTACAATAGTGCATACGAGGACGGAAAACAGCAAAGACGACGGCTCAAATCTTTAAAATCAAAGGCCTGGTAGGACAAGTCAAACTATAGAGAGACCTAATCAATTTGTATTTATTTCTAAGCCTTTAACACACAATGCCTGTGGGGTACCACAGGAGTCCTCATGGGGCATCTTCTAAAACCAGCACTAGCAACCATAAGGCTTCATCCTAAATTTGTATTCAGTTGTGTTGTTTCTAATAAATCAAAAATAAGTTTGGTTGAAAAATCCCAATAATGAATAGGATTGTAATTCTTTTACATTTAATTTAAGAAAACCAACTTAAAGTGAATTTAAATGAGTAAGACTGGATGTGCAATTTCATCAAATGATAAATGTGTCCATAATTTTAATTACAAAGTGATGCATAAAAATCTAAAAGCAATGGTTGTGTTGGAATGCTGTCATCAACCCAAAATAAACAATTAAACCAATTTTTTTTTTTTTTACAGAGAACTAATCAGCGCATTTTAGTACACAATTCCTATTCTTTGAACATAGTCTATTGTAAGTTCATTCCATGTTTAATAAACTTAAAGTTTCATTCTAATAAAGGGTATAATATTACATGTAAAAAAATATACATTTTTACACATACAAGAGAATAAAAGACAGGGGAAGCCATCCTATACACAGTGTTGGAATGAAGCCATATGTACAGAGACAATGATGGGATATACCCAGAGCACAGAGGTGAGATAGCCTATTTTGTCATGAAGATAGAGTTGTTGCCTTATCAGCTCCCACGAATACCCCTCCTCTCTCGCTCTCTCCCTCACACACAAAACAAGTCTTTAGCAATTTAACTTCAAATTGTACAGTAATTGTTTTAATTAAATGTAACTCAACTGCTAGAATGAACACTGAGTCTCATCTTACACCCTGCGTAAGGCAGGTTGTGATGCTATGTGTGATGCTGGTGGTTGCGAATACATCTATGCTGATGGGTATGGTGGGCCCGAAATGAGGTTTTTAGTAATATTCTAAAAATAGACCTGCGATCTTAGCAATAGAAAACAGTACCTGGCTCTTAAAGGGAACAAGTAACACAGATTGGTTAATTGCATGTTTCAACCCAAAAAGTAGAGAATAAGTACATGCCTTTTGCAAGATCATTTAGCAAAGATACACACATGAAAGTTTAAGTAAACTTGGGGGAGGGGGAAGCCTATACTTTTTAATTTAGTTAAAAAATGTAAATAAGAAACATAGTTAAACAAAAAGCTATTGCCGGTCATGACTTCTGACAAAGGCAATGTCGCTGAATAATTCTTAAAAACGTTACAACTTTGTTACAAAGGTTTTGTGTTTCAATAGACAGGTACAGCATCATTTTTGCCAAATAAGTTGTGTTTATTACCGATTCCCAGCTATTTGGTGGGTGGGGGTGGGTTATTTAGTGTGTCATTTAACCCAGGGTTTCCTAACTTTCTCAAAAAAGCAGTAGACTCATTACAGAACTCCTTTTGATTTCAGAACTGAAGGAGAGACGAGTAGATCAGTTGCACAAATAAAATTATATGAACAGGTATAAGCACTTCAAAAATTCCCTTGAAATGGAGTACGACTCAGCTAGACATTCATACAAATATCTCAAGGTTGAAACATTTTTTGCAAATTTGGGAAACATGCACACAAAGACACAAATGCCTTCAAAGGAAATGGGTCTCATTTTTATATAATGTAAAATTAAATTTTAAAATTTAAAGTCGTGCAATTTAGGTCCACAATGAAAATCCAGATGTTTTCTATACACGAAGCAAATATCCATTGAGTAACTTTCCATCCTTGTTTAAGTTATAGGTTTACAGCAACAACCACAAAATAAAATGCCAACTATTGTAAACTAATGACAAAGTGGTTTAGCATCAAAGACCAGATTTAGATCTCCATTAGATAAACTTTGCAATACCATGTGGTTTTTTGGTGTAAAATGTATCGGTCATTTAAGGATTATTTGATAGCATTTAAAAAAAAAAAATAAAAAAAAAATAAAGTCATTAGAACTTCGAGGCATTTTAAAATAGAAATAATACATGACTAGGTATGAGTTCTCAATAATTAATTACAAATCCTCACTGGGACTAATTAAAAACAGACATTTCTCTTGTCCTAAGACTGTAACTAACCTTTAACCAAGCCAAATGGCAGAAAAATATGGAAGAGAGAAAAAGAAAAAAAAAAAAATATTTTTTTTATTTCTTGAGGAAACTGATTAACTTGGGTTAAGTGTGAGTTACACACATTTTATGCAATATTAAATCTATTTAGTAAAACATGTAAAAGCATCCTAGCTAATGTTTTTCTTAATGTGGCTTATGCAGTTTGTCCAGTAAACAGAAAATTAGTTAAGCAGTCAGAGCTGATTTGTACTTTTTTAAAATAATGGCAGTAGTATGGAGCCCCACTAATTACCCCACCAAGATGTTAAGCATTGGTCAAAGGCTATTTTTGTGAAACGGCTCTTCGGGTTATCTAGAATTCCCTGTTTAGTAAATAGCCAACATGAAATTCCAAGATATTGTAATAGTAGCAGCACTTTAATGGATTAAAAATTGCAATTGAGCTACAGAATTTTAAACCCCAGAGAGGTCAGAACTGGCACTGCCAGTATTTACTGGATATATTGCCATTGGTAAATTTATTAAAATAATATATATATATATATATATATATATATATAGACAAGCAGTCTATATATTGCTTCTGCTGTGCAACATTAGAGAACTGAATCAATGTGAAAGTAAAACCTCAATTGTTTTTGAATGGGAGTGATATTTGAAATTATGTTTTAAGTGAATGTATTAATAGAGTGAGGTTTTTGGCAATTAAAAATCTGAAATGAATATAGTGCGACTTATGCCTAAGGTTCACCTGTTCGCTTTCTTACGATAAGAAATGATGGAGCCAAGTTTCAGCTTTGTAGGTACTCGGGAAGTGGGACAATTCGTGAAGAGTAAGTAAGGCATTCATATGTATAGATAAGCTTTATAAATGGCGTGATGAACAGTTTAAATCTAGTGTAAAACAAAGGTTTTGTTATTTATTGGCAGTTTTAAGAGATCCCAATCCATCCAAAGTGAGTTTAAAGGCGATAGCGAATAAAAAAAACTAACGTAGGAAACAAGTACCCACTTAACAGTGCCAAGTTTTAATATTGTGGGTCCTTTAAAACACCTTGACATGACCCTGGCAGGGTCTTGCATTTTATGGTGATACCAAATGCACCATTGAACACAGGAAGGTTAGAATCATGAAGCCAAATTTCTGCCTTGTAGCTACTTACTGAGAATTAGTGATGAGTGAATGTTAGCATTTATATACATGGATGATAAATATGTAGCCAAGGAGAAGATTTTAGATACAGTTTACTACTATTTAAGAGAAACAAAGACTGTTTTTATATTGGATGATTGAATAATCATAGCAGAAAGATCAGTGTTCAAAGCGTCTCACACATTGCATTTCAACAGAGAGCCAAATCGAGAACACAAAAAAATTAATAAAATGAATTTCACAAACAGAAGGGGGACAACATAATCGCTCAACACACAAAAACCCCTCATTTAATTTTCTCATATATATATCTCAAATTTCACACATTTATACCGGTTCACAAATCCATACCACATGCTAATCGTTCAGAGTATCCAGTGAAGCATTTCTCCTCAGGTAACATTTGATTAAACCAGGTCCAAACGAAAACAACAAGGGAGGAAGTGAACAGTTTGCTGGAGAACTGTATACTTACAAGGCTCATGAATATTCATGAATTAAGCAAAGCAATTAGGTCCTCTACTGATTTGAATTCCATGGTAAGACTCATTCTCCCCATACATTGTCTGGCCAAAAATAAGTTTAGCTACAGCATTAGGCAATCTAATGTTTGTGGTCCTGAATGCCCTGAAAAAGATTATTCCATTAATATATATTCTCTTCCTTCCATAGTGGGCATGAAGGCATAGTCCACATTCCATAGGACAATGCTAGCAATGAAAATATTTAGGATGATCTTGTGAAGATTTTATGTAGTACAATTATCCCACTTAGTAGTTGGGGCCTGAACACAGGATTACATACAGAACCCTGGAGCAATGAGGGTTAAGGGTCTTGTTCAATGACCCACATTGGAAACTTCAGTGGACCTGGGATTTGAACCCACAACTATAAGATTGCTAGCCCAACACCCTAACCATAATGTTTTGGGCGCTGGGCAGATGACAGGGTGTCAATATATTTGCTGGGCACACACACACATTATATGGGGCAGTTTAGAGCATTCAATTTACCTTGAATCCATGTTTTTGAACTGTTGCAGGAAACCCAAGCAGAAATGGGGAGAACATGGAAACTCCACCCAGATTAGGATTCAAATTGGGAATCCCCAGCGAACGTGCTAACCTAAACCACCGTGCCACCCATGTACAAATCCAATTTCTCATTAAAAAAATGATTTTTTTCAGACCATATTTAAGAATAAGACCTTTTAGTCATTGTTTTCAAATTATGTAATATTTAATAAATAGAATTATCATATTTAACAAACAATTCCTCCATCACAAAATAGCAACAAAAAAAAAAATAAATAAATAAAATAAATTGTTGTCTGATTTATTTCCTTATAAATGTGCCTTACATTTTTATAATAGATCCTACTGATCCTAAAACATAACCTACAGACATACGACTACACATCGGCTAGTCAGGAAACACAATATGTCTATAATGCAACACTATAGTAACTCCTGCTGAAGAAGGCCTGGCACGGTCCCGCAAAAAAAAAAAAAAAAAAAATTCAAAAAAAGGAGTCAGTGGCGTCTGATATCAACACACAGCTGTAAGACTCGTATAGATTACAGTTTGCACTTTACATTGTGACAGTTTAACGTCAAGCCTCAACTAAAAAGTTTTCTGCCATTTAAGCGCAAAAATATTCTATACACATTGTTCATGGAAAGTATTTTAAACCCCATGTTCATCATGAAAATTCAACCATAGTTTCTTTTTTTTTTTTACATTTCACTATGGATGGTAAAAGGGCAAATGTTTGATTCAATACTAGTAATCTAGTACTGAGAAATATTCCCCTTAATGGTAATGACTGACAATCAACCCTCGATTGCCATGATATGCTGAACCATTTACTCAACATTGCTTTAAAAAAAAAATAATAATAAATAAATATAAAATTAGCCTATAGTAATAAAATGCCTCACTCACTGACTCATGACTAATTTTTCCACTTCCCAGATTCCTAAAAGGCATGGTTATTCCTATGTCCTTAGAAAGAAATTATTCTTACCTTTCTACTTCCGATGGTTCGTTTGATATCTTCATTGAACCCAAGACCCTTCAGTGTAACGTTGGGGTCTTCCCAAGTAGCTATAAGACTAAAAATTAGTACAAGACTCTGCTTATCCATCATGTTCTTGGAAAAACGGGTTCTCGCTTCTCTACGTTTGATATGGTCATTGGATATTGGATGCAACATGGATTGGGATCTTCATTCTTTGCTACAAAGCTAAAACTTTGCTCCTGTCCTTGAAAAATCTACTGATGGAAACCAAATGGACGCCGGAGTCACAACACCCTATATTCATTCCAGAAGTGAAAAGGAGGGGGGGGGGGGACTAAATAAAAAAAAACCCCACACACCTACTATGATAACACGTTCATTTGTTATATATAAACTCCAATGCCATCATTCACATTGTCTTAACTTTGACGTTATCAAGTTCTCCACCATGGTGCAGCAAAGGAATTCCGTTAGTATTTTAGATCTTAATTGCCTGCTAACTATTAAAAAAAAAAAAAAACCTAAACAGTATTATTACTAGTATTATTTTGCTATTAAAATATTATGCGTGTGCTTCAGGCATCAATTTCTACATCTGCCTATCTTTAAGAAATAAAATTAAACCCAGCATTGAAATCGTTAAAAATCTTGTTAACATTAACTAATACATCGATTTTTTTTTTTTTTTTGGTTTTACCTTTTTTCAGGAGACGCACCCAAAATTTTGGAATTGTAGTTTGTAAATGTGTTCGGAGTGAATGTGTGCATGTGTATACACAGAATTGGCCATATTTTTTGATGAATTGCTTAGGACAGGGCTGTTCTGTGGCACTGCCTAGGGCACAGCATGTCAGAGGAAAGCCACCAGAAAAAGAGGACATAGAGTGTTTGTGTATGCAGTGTTAAAGTAAAATGAATAATTAATGCCTATGATTTTTTTATTTAGTGGAACAAAACTGTGTTGCCTTATCCATGCAAAACAGTTACACTATTGTACAATGACTAACATGTTTCTGTGCCACCTTTAACATAATACCACCTGTACTAGGGCACAGATTACAAAAATGTGCCAGTGTGTGTGCTACTTTACAAAACTTCACAGCTTTTGTTCAACAAATATTTTACCTGTTAGATAATACAGGGTGGCTCATCTGATATGTTTATGATCTTTTACTTAACAGTGATTGCAAAGCTGTTAGCAAAAAAAAATAGGTCAAACTAGTTCAACCTAGTTTGACAGCAATGGCAACAATTACATGCTGGATTCTCAATAACAATCCGAATCCAATTCAAACCAGAATCCTTATAAAATTAGGTATGCATCCAGTTTTGGGTCTCTGTTGTTGACTGCATTTAATGCAGTTATTCTAGTTAATAATAGGCCATAAAATAATAGTGACACACAATAGCGATAGGACACACATGCAAAATGTACTAAAAGATCCATGTACGCTAGCATGTCAAAAGTGGGAGCAAGACAAAACGACCTCACAATACAGTACTATGGAGTACAGGACTACACTAACATCAGTTCCTTGCTTCTCACCTTTAAAGGAAATGGACATCTACAGGGGTTGAATGATGGAAACGGAAACACCTGTCATTTTAGTGGGGGAGGTTTCATGGCTAAATTGGAGCAGCCTGGTGACCAATCGTCATTAATTGCACATTGCACCAGTAAATGCAGAGGGTGATGGTTCAATTAGCAGGATAAGAGCACAGTTTTCCTCCAAATATAACAATGCACACAACATTATGGGTGCAGAGTTCAAAAGATTGCTTTGATGAACAAGTGAAGTTTTGACATACTAGTGTACATGGATCATGGAGTACATTTTGCATGTGATCCTATTGCTATTGTGTGGGTCACTATTTTATGGCCTATTATTAACCAGAATGATAAAGTTTAAAATATCTTATAAATTTTGTTCCACTTCACGATTGCGCCCCACTTGTTGATTTAATTGTGTTCAATTTCCTTTATATATTTAAATACCGAATAATTATTATTCATAAAAAAAATACCAGATACGCCTTGTGGTTATTGATTCAGAGCCCTTTTTAATCACATTTAATAACTTCGCTTTTTAAATCTGCCCATTTGCTGATAAAAAAAGCGTGCCAATTCGTATGAATCAGATCTGTCAAGCAGCTAACCTTTTCCAGATGTCCCCAGTTGCAGCATTTATATTTAATATGCATACAATCATGATGTCAAATAAATTACTGTTTGAACATATAAGTGTGTTAGAAAAAAATGAATAGAGCTGAACAGAGTGTGCAAGCAGACAGAAAGATGGATGAGGAGTTCTGTAGGAGAGTTAGAGGGCAGATTGTGAAATACGGTGGCAGGAGACTCTTATTAATATTTATGATATTGAGTTTGGACATGTTTGAACTGTGTACAACCATACGTACTACTCATGCACGCACGTCTAAAACTGTACTAAATCTGATGTCCTGTATATGTCCTGTCACTATACTTTTGCTGCATGAAAAACCTTAAAATTACAATAGATGAGTATTGTACTGTACTTGCCCTACATGTCATGATTGCATTCGCAGATATTGAAGGTAAAATTACACAAAACTATTTTTTTTTAACACACAACACAAATAAAAAGGAAAGCACAAATAAGTATAGAGCCAGCAAACCTCCAGACTGTAGGTTGCCCAAGATGTGAATGCAATTTCATTTCCGGCGACAAATATCAATTTAGCTTTGAAAATGTACTACAAGTGGAGAAAAAAATTAAAATAACCCATCCATGTATATAGTGGAGTTTCCATGTCCTCATGTGCGTTTTCTTCAGGTTCTTCGGTTTCCTCCCACATTACAAAAACATGGATTCAAAGTAAATTGCATGCTCTAAATCGCCTTGTATAGTATGGTGTGTGTGTGTGTGTGTGTGTGTGTGTGTGTGTGTGTGTGTGTGCTTAGCGATGGACTGGCACCTTTTCTTGGGTGTATCTGCCCAGCGCCCGAGACTTTCTTCCCTTGATGGGCATGCGGAACCCCCTCCCCAAACCTCAGCGGAAGATAATGAATGCATATAGTGCGTGGCACGGAAGCTTAGTGGTTAGCACGTTTGCATTTCAGCACTGAGATTTCTCAGTTTGAATCCTGATCTGGGTGGAGTTTTTATGGTTTTCCCCTTATATTTTCTCTGGGTTCCTCCCACAGTCCAAAAACAGAGTCAAGGTAAACTGAATGCTCAAAATTGCCCCATATAGTTTGTGTGTTGGATGTGTGAGTGGGTGTCCTGGGTGTATCTGCCCAGCACCTGAAATGTTCTCAACTGGATGGGCATGGGGAACCCCTAGTAGAGGAATAAGCGGAAGATAATGAATGGATGTATATATAACCTTTAAGAAAAGAGGGGAAAAAACAAAAACAAAAAAAATTCCATGGCAACCTTTGGGTAAAGCTTTCTATGAATCCAGTATTTATAATGCCTTAAGTGTGTTCATAACATTTGTCATGAGCATTTTGTTAATGTACATAGATGTGCATAATCATAGTCATAAATATTTATAAGAACATGCCATAAGGCTGTATAACAGTGACTTATTTAAACTTTGGATTCTTTGGATGTTTATAAGTTGATGAACAGTTAAAATATATAATTTATAATGCACTGTGTCACTTTGTATTATAAAGTCTTAGGGCATGTTCTAATGACACTAGAGTGTGGTTATGTACATCTATAGACATTAACACAGGTTTATGAAAAGTATTATAATGCATTATAAATACCAGATTTGGGTGAAGTGTTACCAACTTTTGCTCGTTAATCACACTCTATGAAATCAATACATTAAAACACACAATGTGTTCCGTTTGGAGCATTAATTTTTATTCTTGTAAAATTGGTTACTCAAGTCGCTGTATTAAAAAGTTAATCTACGTGCAAGAGAATTAGATTTCATCTCAATCCCATGTCTATACCACAGTCCCAACATCATCCTATATGTCCGTGAAACCACAATGGACATGCTGGTTTCCTACATGATTTCTAATAACTTACTTTTGTAAAACCATAAATATAAATGATGAAAATATTGTGTATTTTATAATATGTTGCTACATCGAGTGATTAAGCTCCAAAGTGGACAGTCAGAAGCACCCAGACATCAACACCTCTAGATGCAGTAAAAGGGCCTCCTGCATCATGTAGGAACCCCCTCACCCAGCACACCCACTTTATTCCTTCTTCCATCAGGCAGGAGGCTGCGAAGCATTAAGTGCAGAACAAGACTGAGAAACAGATTAATACCAGAAGACTCTTGAACTCCACATAGCAAAACATACACTCCCCATGGACACTTTACGCCAGTTTTCCTAACTCAGATACTATCATTTCACTCACAATACACGTTTTCATTTACATATATGCTGTTTAGGTTGAACATTTTATATTCTGAGCCAGATTATATTGCCGTTATAGATTTCACACTTTATATGTACCATATATCTAATATTCATTCATTCATTCATTATCTTCCGCTTATTCCTTTATGAGGGTCACGGTGGGGTTCCCCATGCCCATCCAGGGGAGAACGTCTCGGGCGCTGGGCAGATACACCCAGGACAGGGCGCCAATCCATCGCTGGGTACACACTCACTCACACAGTCACACACATACACACACTATACAGGGCAATTTAGAGCATTCAATTTACCTTCATGTTTTTGGAATGTGGGAGGAAACCGGAGGGCCCAGAGAAAACCCACGAAGACATGGGGAGAACATGCAAACTCCTTCCATATTGGGATTCAAACCAGAAATCTCCAGGGCTGAGAGGCAAATGTGCTAACCACTAAGCCACCGTGCCACCCTATATATAATATTTAAATCTTAAAATTGTACTTTTCAAAAAAATTGCCTTTGAGCCACAATTTAATTTCACTTTACGTACCACATGACACAAAAGACAGTCATATACAAATCACAGCCCAAATCCACTACTAAATTGCTTTTAAATGTAGCAAAACATGACACTGTGTCTTTAAGAACAAATTATACATTACTCCTTCAATGTGTATTACATAGTACAAGACTGCATAAGAGAAAAATAAATGTACCGCCTTTACACTGCCAAATATATAAGTGTACTTTTCAGCCCACTGGCATCTCACAAACTGCTGTAACCTGCCACTTTACTATTGAACCATTGGACCAAAGTAAATGCAATACCACACACACTCAGCAGGAATGAAGAATCTCTCAGACAAAGTGGAGGAGAAAATACGTTGCACTGCATGCACAGACTGGCATCACCTGCTGCACACTGCGACCTCACCTGGTCACATCTATTTGCCACCTGGCACAAAACACATGATGCACCGTATACCCATCCTGAGGCATTTTTAAACCAGAATATCAATGGGAACTACCCTAAAATAAATAGTTCATCATTTAAAACACAGAGGCTTGTAAAAATTGCTGACAAAAGGTTCTATGCATTACAAAACTATTAATAAAGTAGAAATCATCACCATAAATATTTAAATTCAGGTATGTGCACACTCAATCTCACTCACCCCCCCACAAGCAATTACCAACCAGCACACATATCCAGAAAATATATTCTAATACAGAGGTTGTGGAGTAAATTGTGGCATCAAAGCAACATATAGTTGACTAATGGAATTAAAACGGTACAAAAAATGCCTGTCTATAAATTTGGTAAAACAAAAACGAAGCTGTATCCAAGTATTTAATTTGCTTCAAAATACAACAACTGTTTGGTACCAGCTTGAACAAGCAGATTAAAAACTGGTTTAGCAACCCACCTCCTCTCATTTCATCATCTTTTCCAATGATTTGGGTGTTGGGCATACACTCGGGACAGGGAGCCAATCCATCGTTGGGCGCACACTCAGACACACCATTTGGGGGCAATTTAGAGCAGCCAATTCGCTTTGAACACGTTTGTAGATTGTGGAAAGAAAACTGAAGAACCTGGAGAAAGACACAGGACTTACATGGAAACCAAGATCAGTATTCCAACATGGATTCCGAGGGCTGAAAGGTAGACGAGCTAACAATGCTAAGCCTTGACGCCACCCCAAAAAACCTTAGTTGGAATCTTCACAAATAAAAAAAAAAAAAAAAAAAAAAAAAAAAAAAAAAAAAAAAAAAAAAAAAAAAAAAAAAAAAAAAAAAAAAAAAAAA
>JAOUQT010206140.1:0-29658 GCA_025769995.1 Xyliphius kryptos
ATACACACACTATACAGGACAATTTAGAGCATTCAATTTACCTTCATGTTTTTGGAATGTGGGAGGAAACCGGATGAAACCCACGCAGACACGGGGAGAACATGCAAACTCCACCCGGACCGGGATTCGAACCAGGAATCCACAGCGCTGAGAGGCGAATGTGCTAACCACTAAGCCACCGTGCCGCCCCTTACCAATGGTTTTGGTAAAATTTTAAAATAGACTTTTTAATTTTTACGAAGAATCATGAGGTTGTCTATGTTGTGCATTACTAGATGCATTCCACAGTAGAACAGAATATTAAGATTTTTATGAATTGATTCTAAAAATAACATTTTGTTTAAAATATATTTTTGTCTGTTTATAATGATTATTATTAGGTTAAAAAAGCATCTCAAAATTCCCTATCACTTCTCTATACATACTTACAAAAATGTAGGTAGTTTTTAAAAGTTATTTAATTTATTGTAAAAGGTCCTTTGTGGGGAAAAAAATGCTTGAGAAAAACTGCATTAGAAAATCAGCGAGACAAAAGATATCCTTCTTTGCATATCTTAAAACATCTGCATACGTTTTCACACCCAGCATACCACAAATGCTGACGTAAAATACCACTTTTCATGTTTTGTTCTAGCACAAGTGTGTGACAAAAAAACTGTGCACGTGGAATTATGTGTTTATTTTGTGTATTTAATGATTTTGACACAGTGAACTTGTTGCTGCATTATTATTGTAACATATAATTGTAACATTTTAACAAGTTAATCTATTATATAAACAAAAAGTGTCTCAAACACATACACACACCTAATTACAAAATAAACTGGATGATTTTTACTTGTGTGTTTGGATGTGACTGTGTGCAACTAAAGATGCAGTCAGTACATTTTAATTGAGTTATTATTGCATTTAAACTGGCATCTGGCCTAAGATTAATCAATCAGTATAAACTGTCAATGTAGTTTTACTTGAGAAAGTTGTTATACGGTAGTGTTTCTCAAATGGTGGGTCAACACATTCAAGGTGGGGTTGCGGACTGCTCGTAAAAAAAAACAAAAAAAAACATTGTTTTTGTTGACATCTGAATCACCAAATTTAGTGTTTATCGATTGTCTCTGCAAAAAAAAAAATATGTCTCTGTTTTCGTCAGTGTGCCTCTTGTTTAATCGTCGTGATTATGGGACACGGGACATGTTAAGTTTCCCTTGAGAAGTGAATATGAAGTTGATGTTTTACTTTTAGCTCCATTACTGGACCAAAAATAGCCCTTCAAAGAAAAAAGAGCAGAAATTTGATCAAGTTGAAGAAGGAAATCATTTAAAAAATATGAGAGTGGCAATAAGATTGCTGAAATAGGCTGCGTGTATGAAAATTTGCCGTCCAAGATGGCTTTCATTGTGTAGAAAAAGGAAGCAGTAAAGAAGCTAATGTAGCAAAAGGCTTAATGTGCTTACAAAACAGAAACTGAAAATGTTGAAAAGCTATTATTAATCTGGATCAATCAAAATCAACTTAAGTTTAAATTTCAGCCTTGAAGGAACTCAAGAAAAGGGGGAATTAGTGAGAAGTCAGTGACTCTGTGGCTTTGTTATTAATAGGTATACAAAACAACACACACACACTATATTGTCAAAGGTATTTGCGCACCCATCCAAATGATCAGAATCAGGTGTTCCATTCACTTCCATAGCCACAGGTGTATAAAATCAAGCACCTATGCATGCAGAGTTTTTTCTATGCCGCTCTCAGGAGCTTAGTGAATTCCAGCGTAAAAAGTGTAATAGGATGCCATCTGTGCACCAAATCCAGTCATGAAATTATCTTGCTCCCAAATATTCCACAGTCAACTGTTAGCTGTATTATAAGAAAATGAAACTGTTTGAGAATGACAGCAATTTAGCCACTAAGTGCCAGGCCACGTAAACTGACGGAGCGGGGTCAGCAGATGCTTGCGCACATAGTGCCAAGAGGTCGTCAACTTTCTGCAGTCAATCACTACAGAACTCAAAATTTCATGTGGCCTTTAGATTAGCTCAAGAACAGTTCTCAAAGAGCTTCATGGAATGGGTTTCCACAGTTGAGCAGCTTCTCCATCTGGCAAGCTAATGGATGAGTCTGGGTTTGGCGGTTGCCAGGAGAACGGAACTTGTATGACTATGTTGTGCCAAATGTAAAGTTTGGTGGAGGGGGGATCATGGTGTGGTGTTGTTTTCAGAAACAGGGCTTGGGCTCTTAGTTCCAGTGAAAGGAACCAAATACAGGACCATTCTGGAAGAAAACCTGTTGGAGTCTGCACAAGGCCTGAGACTGGGACAGAGATTTAGCTTTCAAAAAGACAATGATCCAAAACATAAATCAAAATCTACAATGGAATGGTTCACAAATAAATGTATCCAGGTGTTAAAATTGCAAAGTCAAAGTCCAGACATGAGTCCAATTGAGAATCTGTGGAAAAAGCTGAAAACTGCTGTTTTGCAAGGAAGAATGAGCAAACATTTCAGTCTATCGATGTGCAAAACTGACATACCCCCAGCAACTTGCAGCTGTAATCACAGCAAAAGGTGGCGCTACAAAGTATTAACTCAAGGGGACCTAATAATATTTCCCGCAATTTTCACTTTTTATTTCTAAAAAAAAAGTTTAAAATATCCAACAAATGTTGTTACACTTCTCGATTGTGTCCCACTTGTTGTTGATTCTTCACAAAAAATTAAAATTTTATATCTTCATGTCTGAAGCCTGAAATGTGGGAAAAGGTTGAAAGGTTTAAGGGGACCGAATACTTGTGCAAGGCACTGTGAGGTGGACGTGCTACCACTATGCCACCCCATTTGTAAAAACGTGTTAAAAAACAAAATGTGCCTTGACTTTTTAAATTCAATAATGAATAAGAGGTAAATAAAGAATTTATCTGATTATATCTTTAATCATATATTTTTGGTGTTTGTTTGTCTTTCTTTCTCTGTCATTCATTTTTTTCCAAGTCCCACACTTTGTGACGTACTCTTCCTTCACATTTTCCGGTTTTACTGTTTGTATTTCTTTGTTTTATCTGCCTCTTTCTGACAAACCCACCACACTTTATTATTAAACGAATGTAAACAGAGCAGCAGAGCTATAGTAAGCAAATATTTAAAATGAGTTGTATAAGAAGGTTAGGGGTTTTTAAAGTTGGAGGAAGGTACATGCATGTTAGTACACCTGGACAAAGCGTCGACTGTACGGCATCTACTATTTCCTCATTATGAGGACTCTGACTTCTGACTCACCCAGACATGTCGACTAGGGCAAGCGCTGCCCTCGCATGGGAATCAAGATAAGAGTTCCTCCCTGTAAGGAGACCATCAAACACTGACCTTGGGTCAGCCAGCCATGTTATTACAGCGCTAATCTGCTTACTGTGGAGAAAGGGGAGGAGAATGGAACTGGCATTAATTAATTTCCTTTTATAATAATATTACTGGACAGGGTTATTCTGGTGTGTGTGTGTGTGTGTGTGTGTGTGTGTGTGTGTGTGTGAGAGAGAGAGAGAGCACTTGGGCAGTTGGAACATGTGATTTTGTTCCTATTTAAAAAAGTCTTTGAAGTTCCAAGACAAGCAATTGGCAACAATTGGTCAAGACTGACCCTCATTAACGTCTCACCCTTTTTTTCTCTCGCTGTGCCTCATTCAAGATTCAAAGTAGCTTTATTGGTAGAACTGTTTGCAAAACAGTATTTCCAAAACATTAGATCAACAATAAAAACAAACAAATAAAAATACAATAAAAGCAACACAAAAATTACAACAAATACATGTTTAAACATGCACAATATATTTAACATTAATCCTTCTCTATTTTTAATATGGATTGTTGGCACTTGGGTGTACCACTCTCGGTTGTGTGATTCGGACAGTGCAGTACCAGCCAAAAGTTTGGACATAGCATTTCTTACTCCATTGTCTTTTTCCTCCTCTCACTATATAGATGGAATTTTTAGTTTTACAATTACAGACCGTAGTTTTCGTTTTCTTGTTAGTCCCCTGTTGTTCGTTGTTTTCTGTTGGTCAGGAGCATCACAGAATAGGTATAATTTGGGTGGCATATTAGTTATTGTCAGTTCTGCTGTGACAATGATGCACTGAGGGGGTTTTAGCGCAGCAGTGCAGCTGTAGTTTTATTTAAACACCTCAGTGACACTGCTGGGATAGGAATAATGCACCACCCAAATAATACCAGCTCTGTGGTGGTACAATTGGGGTCTTGACCACTAGAGAGCAAAGTAAGGGGGACCTACACAGTATGTACTGTACTTCACAAACAGATGGACTACAGTCTGTAATTGTAGAACTACAAAGTCCATCTTTACAGTAAGTGGAAATGATAACATGGACAATAAGTGGAGCGTCAAACGTCAAAAAAGGCTCTCACTGCAACATCTTTGCTAGACTAGATCGGTTTGGGAACATCAGCTTATGGCTCACATGAAGGTAGTACTACCATTGGCCTTCCAACTCTGGGCCTGATGTGTTTTGGGACATTTTGGCCATTAGGGTTTTTCATGAGGGCCACTTTTGACTAACATGAAGTTAGCCAGTACAGGTTGAAGGCCAATGGTGCCCCATTTTAACAAGAACTGGTCAATATCCATATGCAGTTGCAAGACTGGTAATCACAAATGCGTCTGTGATGTTAATAATGAGCTAGACAACATTAAATATATACAGTGGACCGCAGATGGAGAACTAGAGTGCAACTTTAATAAAATTTGTCCTGATTCGAGGTAATTATTGATTTACCACAGATTTGATGAGTGTGACCTGATAAACTGCTGTTATGTGCACACACTTGTCAACTTTCACACACGCTGCATCTGTTGTGAAGAGGCCCTAACTAAATAAATGTTTTCACTACCTATATCCTTTAGTAGGCTTGTTGTCAAGGAACTAGCTTTGTGACCTGAAAGTCCCTGGGTCAATTCCTGATCACAGTAATATGGTTGAATTGGCCTTGGGAAATCCCTCTGTGTGAGGGTAAAAAGATTACACTCACAGACAAACACAGACTATATGGGGCAATTTAAAACAGTAAATTTAGCTTAAATTCATTTTTTTGACTGTGGAAAGAAATCAGTGAACCCAGAAAAACCCATACAGCCACTGGGAGAACATCCCACCCAAACTGGGATTTACACCCCCATTTATGGAACATTATGGAGCAACACTACCACCCTCTATGTATCTTAAATCTACAAAGCTTAACAAATTTTTGAAAAAAGGAAGTCAATTTAAGTTCCAGTGAACTGGCTGTTTAAACAACAGAATGCAGAATGGGATCACAATTCTACACTTGAATTGCTTCCTGAATAAACTCAAAGAAACAGTAAAAAGTAATAAAAAGCAGCAGACCAGCTAATGCCCTAAAATATGAACGAGCTGGTAATTAAAGTAACTCAAGTCTCAAACTCAAACGATTTTTGGCAGTATTACAACAAAACACAAAATGTGCAATAGAACATCAGAAGTTTGAGAAGACGACAACAACTCAGCCATTATTTTGATGCTGGTTTTTAATTATAAAACCAATAACTCTGATCTCATGTCATTATCTTCCGCTTAATCCTCTATTAGGGTCCTGGGTGTGTGTGTGTGGGGGGGTCCCTATGCCCACCCAGGACAGGACGCCAACCCTTGCCTGGGCACAGAAACACTCACACATAGGGGCAATGAAGATATTGACAATTCACCTTACTTTTTTTGACTGGAGAAAACCCATGCAGACATGAGGAGAAAATGAATACTCCAAAAGTACTAATAAATAAACATAAATATTATTTTAACCTGTGCACAGTGGTGTACTGGCTAATTAAAAATATCTACAATTAATTTTTCACTAGTCACAATGTTTATTCTTGACATCAGCAATTTAATTTTAACTAGTGAAAATCAGTTACAACTAGTCATCTTTTCCCATAGAGCTCTATTCAAACTCAATTTCAGATATCTGTAATTCAGTTTTGACCTGTCACATTTCCAAGCCAGCATATCCATAATGTCATTTTGACAAGTTGGAGTACTCATTAATTGTTCTCACATTCAAGATATCATAAATGTAATTCTGGATATCTAAAACTCAATTCTGACAAGTCAAAATGAATTTACTGATATGTTGGCCCTGGATTGGCCCAGCTGTTTTGACTAGTAAAAAAATCCTTTTAAAACTAATCATAATGAGTTTCCACTAGTCAAAATGACACATATTTTGACAGGTAAACAACTAATTTTCAAATTATGGCACATATCCAAAATGGTTTGTTGATATGTAGCACATATCAGGAACTGTTGATCTCTGAAATAGAAAATGACTTTTCCACTAGTCACAATCCCAATTTAATAATAAATGCAATACATCTGTAGATATCTAAAATTGTAATTCTTTTTATAAGAGAATTTCAGAGATCAACACTGAAATTAAAGATATCTGTAAACCAAATTTTCTCTAGTCAAAATGTAATTTCTTCATGTGAAAATGTTTTGTTACATGTCAAAATTGTGTTATAGATATCATCATGTAACATTTTTTACATGTGCAAACCTTGGGTATAATTCCATATTTCTGCCCCTGTAATTTTACTTTATTTAAATTGCTATAATACTTTAAATTAGAATGTATTGCATTCTTCTTCTGTTTCTTATGAAACAGCCTATAGATAATACCTTTACTCTTTATTTTTTTATTGCATTATAACACTGTAAATCGTGCAACTGCAATTTCTGCAAGTTGAGTGTTAATTGTGTGATTTATTCATTCAGTAGGACTGTGTGATTTACATTATTTCTGTACTGTTATTAATGTGGGTGACAATGGATACAATTACTTGGGCAGTTCCACTGCTATAAGTTATGCCGTACAAGCTTAAGGTATAATGCACACTAATAGCATTTTCACTAAAAGAAAGCTTAACGATTTCAGACCTTTGGTAAGCCAATACCAGTCCCAAAGCACAGTGGGACAAAGGCTTTTAATGTTGCCACCTACACCAGAGACCTTATACCCAACCACAGTTTGCATCTGCTATAAGATCCTTAGCTGGAGGCTATTCTTTTTGCCTTTAAATAATTACTGGATCATCAATCCTCAAACACTAAAATGTAAAATAATCAAATTACTATATTTAATCTGCTGGTATTAAATAAACCCATAGTCCTATTCAAATAATGTTAAAACTGTTAATAGTTTATTCCTTTATTGTTCTATTTAACTTAATCCAGAACAACAATTAATAAAAACAAAATGATATACTAAAGCAATAAGGCATTCGAGGATATGCGTTATTGTGAGGAAAGAGGTGACGCGAAACTGAGTAGACTTGAGAAAGAGAGGCGTACAAGCCACAGTGTCTTGCACCCATTGTGAAATTTGGTGGAGGATCAGTGATGATCTGGGCAGGTTCATCTTAGCAAAGGATGTATGAATCAAGCCACAAACAAGGTTATCCTGGAAAAAGACTTGCTTCCTTCTGCTCTGGCAAAAGGAAGCAATGTTTCCTAAAAAATGTTTCCTAACTCTGAGGACTGTTTTTTTTCAGCAGGACAATGCTCCATGCCACACAGCTAGTTCAATCAATGTGTGGATGAAGACCCTGTCATGGCCAGCCCAATCTCCAAACCTAAACCCCATTGAAAACCTCTGGAATGTAATCAAGAGGAAAATGGCTAGTCACAATCCATCAAACAAATCTAAACTGCTTGAACTTTTGTGCCAGGAGTGGCATAAGGTCACCCAAAATGAGTGTGAAAGACTGGTGGAAAGCATGCCAACAGACATGAAAGCTGTAATTAGAAATCATGGTAATTCCACCAAATATTGATTTCTGAACACTTCCCGAGTTAAAACATTAGTAGTGTTGTTTCTAAATGAATATGAACCTGTTTTCTTTATTATTTGAGATCTAAAAGCTCTGAATATGTAATGTTTTTTTGACAATTTCTCATTTCCTGCAAATAAATACAAAATTTAGCTTGTAAGTAGTTGACTTGTCAGTAGTTTATAGAATACAAGAAAAACATTTATTTCACTCAAACATATACCTATAAAGAGTAAAATCTGATAATTCGGCAGTGGCCTCTTAATTTATTCCAGAGCCGTGTATACAGGGGTTGGACAATGAAACTGGTCATTTTAGTGTGGACAGTTTCATGGCTAAATTGGAGCAGCCTGGTGGCCAATCTTCATTAATTGCCCATTGCACCAGTAAGAGCAGAGTGTGAAGATTCAATTAGCAGGGTAAGACCACAGTGTTCCTCCAAATGTTGCAATGCACACAACATTTTGGGTTACATGCCAGAGTTCAAAAGATTGGTTTAATGTACATTAAAGTGAAGTTAAACATCTCCCATGGCCTGCTCAGTCACCAAAACTAAATATTACTGAGCTACTTTTCCTCCACCAGCATGACATAGTGACCTAGCCACTATCCTGCAAGAGGAATGGCTTAAAATCCCTCTGACCACTGTGCAGTACTTGTATATGTCATTCATTGATGCTGTACTGGCCGCAAAAGGTAACTAACTTTGAAGTAATTTAATTCAACATTTAAGTCATTGTTTATGATAAACATGAAATGCCCAGATCAAAGTCCAGTATTATATATATATATATATATATATATTAGTACTGTATTTAAAATAAATGATGTCCTATCCTTCTATTATGCAGATTGAACCTGTTATCTGTAACTAATGGGGTTCGGAATTACAGTTCAAACTAATGACTTCCGACCAAATTGTAATTGTTTGGGAAACATATGGTAATTAGTTTCACGATCCACTGTATTGTGTTTGTTCATTGGTGACGTATGTCATTGTTCAGAATATGCACCCAAGGCTGATTTTTTCACCATTGTCCCATGAGCACTAGGTGCATTAACTGATATATCAATATTATGAGTGTTCGCATGGAAAGAAAATTTTATCAGTCCCAAAAATGCACTTTGCCTTAATATGCAATTAAAATAATGCTGTGTAAATATTTTGATTAAAAGGTTTGTAAAAATAAATCTGTAATAAATTTGGGTAGCAAAATTAGAATTAGATGTGTGGCTCTGACCAACAAAACAGAGTTACACACACGTCATCTCACCCACGTCTCTATTAAAAGCCTTTATAAGAACATTAATGACCCAGTGAGCACGTACACTGTTTCACTCACCTAGGGCACACATTCGATAGAGTGCCGTTGTCATAGAAATCACGGTTGCTATGTGATTTTCAGAAGAGGAAGGGCATTCAGCTCTTCTAAAGTCCTGCCACTTTTTCCAGTGTGGATTGTAATATTTCCTGTTTCACACAAATAACAGTTAATTTACAACCGTAAATGTGTCACTGACTCTTTATAATCAGTACTGTGTGTCATTATTGGGTGGAGCAAAAACACTGTAAATATAAATACATAAATAATATCAATACAATTATTTAAAATATTGCATATTCATTAAAAACAGGACATTTACCTTCATGGCACAATTAAAGAAATTATAGAATTGAAGCAAAACTGTGTTTTTACTCTTGATCGCATTGTTCACTTAATATAATGCTACACAGTTCATACATTCATTCTTCCATTTAATTCTTTACGAGTGTCGAGGGGTGGGGGCTCCCCATGCCCATCCGGGGGAATGTCTCGGGCGCTGGGTAGATACACCCAGGACAGGGTGATAATCCATCGCTGGACACACTCATCCACTCACTCACACACACAGACTATATGGACCCACATTGGAAACTTCAGTGGACCTGGGATTTAAACCCACCCTTCAGATTGCTTCTGTAAGGCAAGTCTTAAATAATGGCTGCGGTAAACAAATGCATGAAACCTAATTAAACCCTAATTAAATCAAACTTATATAATGTATGTACACACTTTATATCAGATATTGTTTACAGAAAATAAAACCCTAGTTTTCTGAATCCTTTGTTGTTGATAAAAGTTGATCCACAGCTGTTACTTGTCCACAAATCCCCTCAACACAGAATGTGCTCCATATGTGTAACATATCAGCTCTTTAACAATAGTGCACTGTTATATGATATGCTTTCTGAGACTCGAATGTGAAAATCAAATTCCATAGCTTTAGCATGATTCCCATGCTTCTACAGTATACTGCTTAGGTCAGCAGTCATTAGTTTTGTTATTAATGATGTTGCAACCTCAAAAGGATTCCATGTGTTGGATTTAATGTAAGCACAGGTCTTATTAGTGACCCAACACCCATTATACTTACTTATTATTTAACACAAAACTAAATGTGTTTAGCATCTTGCTTAGTGTTGCCACCCGTCTCATAAAATACGTAATTGTCCTGTATAAAATGTTGCGTCAAATTTTAAATCGATACGGGATGTTGAAACGGTGGCTGAGTGGTTAAAACATTCGCCTCTCAGCACTGGGGACTCCTGGTTCAAATCCCATTTTAGGTTGAGTTTCTATGTTCTCCCTTTGTCCCCATGGGTTTCCTCTGGGTTCTCAGGTTTTCTCCCCAGTTCAAAAATGGTTTTAAGGTACAGGAAGCCAATGAAGCAAGATCAGTAATAGAGTGACATGAGTTCCCCTTGGCTGGTTGAACACGAGTTGGGCTGCAGAGTTTTAAACCGATTGCAGAGGTCCGATTGTTGGGAGACCGGCAAGCAGAGCGTTACAACAGTCGAGCCGGGATAGGATGAGGATTTGGACCAGCAGCTGAGTAGCCTGTTTTGTTGAGCAAGGTTTGATTTTCCTGATGCTATACAGAATGAAGCTGCAGGAACGGGCAAAACGGTCTTAAACAAATTTGGTCATTGGTCTATTTTAGAGATTCTGTGCATGGTTCACGTGCAGACATTTAATGAGATAAGACAAATAAGATGTTCTCTTGGTGTTACTTTGCAAGAACACAACTTCTTTTTTTTAGATTTGGGGGTGGTATAGTTAGCATGCCCACCTATCGGTGCGGGGGTTTCAGGTTTGAATCCCGATCTAGGTGAAGTTTTCATGTTCTCCCTGTGTCTGTGTGTTTTTCTTCAGGTTTCGTTTTTCTCGGACATTCCAAAAACATGCTGTATATTCAAGGTAAATCGGCGGCTTTAAATTGCCCATATCTAAATTAAAGTGTTTGTGTGAGTGAGTGTGTGCCCAGTAATGGATTTGTGCTGTGTGATGAGTGTTTCTGCCCAGTGCTTAAAAAATCCCCCCTCGAAGTAGAAGTAGAAGATAATGAGATGAGATGTTAATGTGACATTAAAAGTTCTACTGACAGTTCTACAAACTGGGCATCAGTGGCACTTAAACATTTCCTAATGTACACATCAGCTTTAATGAATTACAATACATTTTACTACAACATCCATAATATAATTAGACAAAATCATGGTCATTCCCGATCTGCATAATGAGTCCTGATGAATCAGTCATGATCTAATAACATCATTCAATTCATAGAGAAGCACTGTGATGTTCTGCACAGAGTACATTTACATTTTTATATGTTGGCTAAAAAGATAAAGCTGTATAATAGTATGAGTTATTGTTTTGAAATGTGAAGTACAAATATAAAAGCAACATTTTTTTGTTTTTATTTGGTGCCCAAATCCAACGTATAATTAAGTTTTTATCCAACATGAATATTCCTTATGACAACTGGCTGACGGATCTGACCATAAGCTCCATGTCCGCTATTCTGACATTAAGGATGATATATCGTCAAAGTAATAACAGTAAATGTAATTTAGCTGCAGTTTTAGTGAATATTGATACAATTACAAATCAGAGGAGATGGCTTTGAGTAGAGTCAGAGCAAGTCAGCAGGGCTAAAGAACATCTTTTGATTTTTACCCTCATGAAGCAAAGCAATTAACTTTAAAGAAATGAATGCCTTGACAAAACAATGTAAAGCCATATTTCATCAATTAATCTTGAATCCTTTAATGGACGGAAACTGGAGAACATGGAAAACCCACATGGACACGGAAAGAACATGGAAACTGCCCCCGAGATTTGAATCTGGCAGATGTGCTAACCACTTAGCCACCATACCGCCCTGTAATGTTATCGTCTCATCTCATTATTTTATGCTAAATCTCATACTATAAACTGGAGTCACGGAGAGGGGGAGTTCTTCATGCCAACCCAGTGGAAAATGTTTCAGGCACCTGGCAGATACACCCAAGACAGGGCACCAATCCATCGCTAGGCACACACTCACACAGACACACACTACATAGCGGCAATTTCCATCCATCCATTATCTTAAGCTTATTCCTTTTCTAGAGTAGCGGTGGGGTTCCCCAAGAATATCTCAGGCACTGAGCAGATACACACAGGTCAATCCATCACTGGGCACACACACATCCACACACTATACAGGGCAATTTAGAGCATTCAAACCTGGAATCCATGCTTATGGACTGTGAGAGGAAACCGGAGAACCCGGAGAAAACCCATGCAGACACATGGAGAACATGGAAATTCCACTCAGATCGGGATTCAAAACGGGAACCCCCAGCGCTAAGATGCGAACGTGCTAACCACTAAGCCACCGTGCCGCCCTAGCGGCAATTTAGAGCAGCTAATTCTCTCTTATTCAATATTTTTGGACAGTGGGAGGAACCCGGGGAACCTGGTAAAAATCACAGAACAGGAATCAAACATGGACTCCCAGCACTGAGAAGCAGACATGCTAACCACTACACTACAGTAACCACCTTGGAACTTTTAAGTATTTGTATCCATTGTAACTGTGACGTGCAGTCCATATTTACTTAATATTTGTTTAAGAAGCTATAGGTGTATGTATCCTTACTGAGATTATATAATTGAACAATGACTCAAGTGAATCAAACTGACAGACATTTAACCAAAAATCATGAAACTGAAAATAGTTTTAGCAAGCTATGTCAAAGGAAAAGAATAAATTATGGTAAAACGATTTAAGACAGTTCCGAGTGTGATAAGAACAAGTCTTTGTCTCCCATAAGAGAAACAACATAGCACAGACCAGCAGCACGTTTTCCACTCAACTGAACGCCCCTTTCAGATAATTAAATGACTATTCAATAGTGCAGTGGGACACAGATGCATGCTTGGCAAAAAGAAATGAAGAGAGAATGAGGCCAGTGTGGGTGTACGCCTAAAATAATGCACAGGGCACCAGCACATGTCCTCAAAAAATTAATGTCTGGATCTTGTTTTCATTTTAGAGTGGTTTCCCAGATACAGTATTCAATGTAGCTTAAAGCTGAATTTTGCCTTGTATTAAAAGCACACATTATTTATATTTACAATTGCAATAAAAAATATTCGATCCACTCACTTTCAAAGACAGAGATGTGGATGAAAGACAATAAATGATAAAAACCACATTAAACAACAAACAGTATTTATTAATACATATTTGAGTTATTTTGACAAAAGAAACCTACTTAACCCTAAAGTTCAAATAAAAAATTGTAACTCTGAACACATGTATGTGTACTATTTTTCAAACTCCTGCTTTGTTACTTTGTGGAGCAACAAATGTTTGTGGTAAGTTCTAACAAGCTTTTACACCTTTCTATTTGTAATCTTGGTCCATTCTTCATGTGCAAAAGTCTCTAGTTCAGTGATTTTTAATAACTTCTGTGCTGCAACTGCCTTTTTAAAATCCCACCAAAGATGTTCAATCAGGTGTACTGTTCAAAATTAAGCCAGAGTTCCTCACCACCCAAGAATTCAGCCATTCAAACATTTGGCAACTAGTAACTTGACTACAGTTGTGTGAGGCACCAGTTAATAAGCACAGCCTGAACACAAAGAAAAGAGTAAAAAAAAATAAAAAAGATTGAAAGCCTAAATCCCACCTTTGAGGAACCCCCAGTCCGGCTGTGTGTATTCACTTCCTGGCTGAGCACACTTTAAATTAGAGTCTCTTTTAAATTAATGAATTCCTAAGAAGTGGGGTTGTGTTGCCTAGAGAACCTGATTCTAAATCTCCTTCCTGTCCTGTCTTTTAGTACTTAAATATGTTTACTAGAATGTCTCAGCTTATTTTTATTATTCTGCTTAATCCTCTACTAGGGTCATGGAGAGGGGGGGCTTCACCTCCCCATGCCCATCCAGGGGTGAAGATCAGGATTCGAACCTGGATCCCCAGCATTGAGAGGGAGAAGTCAAGATTGATGTAGTCTTGGGTGCTGGTAAACGCAATAGAAAATAAGATGTCTTATCTCATTATTTTCTGCTTAACTCGGGACTAGGGTCACAGGAGGGTTCTCCATGCCCATACAGGGTACACGTTTTGAGTGCTGGGCAGCTTGCTAACTTATCGACGGGCAGAGACTCACACTCTAGATGGGGCAATTTAGAGCAGCCAATTGACCTTGAATCCATATTTATAGACTGTGGGAGGAAACCAAAACCCACAAAGACATGGGGAGAACCTGGAAACTCCGCACAGATTGGGATTCAAACAAGGAATCCTGACTGTAAATGTGCTAACCACAAGGCCAACGTGCCCCTCAAAAATACACAACATTCTATATTTGTATCTGAAAACAGTGTGCCTATTTTTGTAGCTTTTTACTTTTGATTTAAAAAAAACCTAATTAACTTTTACTATTAGCTAACTAACTGATTTGCATGCATTAGTCTATTCACTGAGTTAATAAATTACCAACTCAAAATTCCAGCACCCCCTGCAACTCTAATTAGGATGAGCAGATTAGAAAATGGGGAGGCATGTTTGGGTAGTGATTAGCACATCCACCTCTTAGTGTTGGGAAACCAAGGTTTAAATCTGGGTGGAGTTTCTATATTCTCCCCATATCTGTGTGGGTTTTCACTGGTTGATTTTCAATGTGATAACAGTATTAATGCAGTAACAAAGTTTCATTAAATTAAATTAAGAGATTCTGACCATGCTTTCTGTTCGCCTTGCATGTTTGAGGTCCTCCCACATACTTTTTAATAATGTTTAAGTCAGGGAGGACCAGTCCAAAAGCCTACGCTTGCACTTCTTGTAAAGATTTGCTGTTGTTATTGTCCTGGTGTAGACGATCATCTACATTGTAAATAAAAAACTTGGGAACAGTGGCAAAATAGAATAAGATCGTCCTCTCAATCCTACACACACATGCACACAAACATACTATATATGGTAATTGAGAACAGCCAGTTCACCTGAAATTTATATTTTTGAACTGTGGAAAGTAACCCGAGAACCCATAGAAACCCACATGGACACAGGTAGGACATGGAAACTCCACCCAAATTGGGATTCGAACCTGGATCCCCACCAGTGAGAGGTAGATATGTTAACCATACAAAATAAAGCATTCCAACCTGAAACCCCAGTGCTAAGATGAGTATTTGTTAACCACTAATTTATGTTAAAAAAAATGTTTATGAATGATTTATGATGTGATCACACACATGGTAGTGTATGGAAGTATCTGCAAGTGTCTTTAAGTGTGTGCAGTTGTTTGTGAGTGTGTGTGGTTTTATGTGAGTGTATGTATATGTATGTAGTGTATGTGTAGGGGAAATGGTGATTGTGTAATTGCAGCTATCCAGGTAACCAAACCCACCATGACCCTAGAGGAGGATTAAGTGGAAGATAATGAATGAATGAAAGATCAAGATGAAAATAAAGTGTATATTTAGTTATACACAACACAGACAAATATGTACAGCATGTAACAAGTATGGCAAACAAAGAAGGGAGAACATAGACAATACCAAAGCAAAGAAATAAACAAATTTAATGCAATGTAATGTAAAGTAAATTATATAAATAAAGGCTAATAAAATACCTGGGGTGATACTTGCAAGCTTACCTAAGGTATCTACTATGGTACGTGCACCTCTTACCTGCTTCACCCTCCCACGAAAGAGAAAACAAGGCAGAAACAGACTGGGCCAACTAAAGTACACAAAAGTAAATGAACCCCATACACAATTAACAAGGGACAAATTAAAACACAATACAAGCAAACTGTCAACTAAACACACAATATGGACAAGTCTATCATATCCAAAGGGATCAAAATAACAAAGCTTTAAACAACAACAACCTAACCAACAGCACAAAACAAACAAATCACACAAAGGAACCCAAAAAATAGCAACTCAGGTGCCGCTTATTAATCTTCTGGCCTCTTCAGAGCCCTGAGAGGGCTGTGGCTGTCTGGGAAGCCAACAGGGTTAATGTTGGTTGATAGACTCCTGTACCTATGAAGAAAGAGGAAGCAAGAGAGAGAAGCATGAGCAGAAAAAGGCACAAACAAGTCACTACTTCTTGCATACATGTTTACACTTTACAAACACACTAAGCATTCTGTTTTACTTTGCTCTCAAATGACCACTACGATTTGCATAGACGTGAGGTCATAGTGCAATGAAATTCTGAATAATGTTCATGGATGGGTGACAATAATTTGTGCCAGTTTATAATTTTCTTTCGTGCAGCACAGCACATCTGCATTTCAGTGCTGGGGATCCAGGTACAAAACCCAGTCTGAGTGGAGTTTCCATGTTCTCCCTATATAGATGTGGGTTTCCTCACCTGTCCAAAACCTGGATTCAAGGACAATTGACTGCTTAAAATGGCCCCTATCTAAATTGCCCCTATATAGAGTGTGTCTGTGTGAGTGTGTCCAGCGATAGATTGGCGTTCCCAAAATGTTTCCCCCTGGTAAAGGATTAAACGAAACATAATGAGATGAAATTAATTACATTTACATTTAGTCATTTAGCAGATGCTTTTATCCAAAGCGACTTACAAATGAGATAACACCACAAGTGTAGTTTAAAACAGCTAAATTGTAGTACCATAAACAGCTAAATTGTAGTACCATTAACCCTGCGAATTAGTTGATCTGGCTTGGGTTTTTTTTGTTTTTTTTTATTGTAAATTAATGCATTTGTAGTTTATGGTATAAGGGGAAAAATGCTTCCTGTACATACTGACATGCATTTTATTAAGGGCATCATATAAACAACACTGACACAATAAAAAGTTTTTTTGAGACAAAGCACCAGGATCAAAACACTGATGCAGCTTCTCTTATGTTTTGTATGTTATACGCAGTTTGTTTTGCATGCAAATTAAATGAAACTAAAACTATCTTATTTAAGTTATGTTATAAGCTAAAAACTTTTTAAAAAAAGGAAACAGGAAACACCCGACTCAAACTATCAAACTGGTTGTTACCACCTGTGAGACTGTGGGTGAAAACTTCCTGTCTCACATCCCCACCACATAAATGACATGGTTTTGCAGATCTAAATCTTTTCCCATCAAAGTCAATGTACATTATGTTAACTTTCAAAACAAAACCTTCCTTTTTTTTAATGAATTTTAGAATTTAAAAAATCTCTTTAAACTTTCTTTGTGCTCAGAATTAAGCATTGCGTACTTAAATTTAATATTAAAAGATTGCTAGTGTCTTTTTTTTCAAATCTTATTTCATTATCTTCATTATCAGCTGCATATGTGAATATATGCAGTTGTATGTGAGTGTGTGCAGTTGTATGTGAGTGTGTGCAGTTGTATGTGAGTGTGTGCAGTTGTATGTAAGTGTGTGCATTTTTATGTGAGTGTGCAGTTGTATGTGAGTGTGTGCAGTTGTATGTGAGTGTGTGCAGTTGTATGTGAGTGTGTGCAGTTGTATGTGAGTGTGTGCAGTTATATGTAAGTGTGTGCAGTTGTATGTGAGTGTGTGCAGTTGTATGTGAGTGTGTGCAGTTTTTTTTATTGTTTTATAAATCAATATCCTATTAAAAACCGGACAAGATAATGTCGTAGAAAACCAGATTAATAACGACTTAAATTTCAACAAACACATACATAAATCAAACCTGTTTTTTTTTTATCATAATGTGTTTGCAACCATTTTATACAAGCAACAAGGCATTGGAGGTTCTGGAAATGAATCACTGTAACTGTATTCCGCTTCACGTCGGGCCTAACAACAACCGTGATTTATTAATGATGCACACTTTCTTCCTACTTATTGCTTTAATATACAATACATTATTTCATTTTTGTAACATTGATGGAAATATACTAATAATAAACAGATTCATTTATTACATAAAACCATTTCCAGATGAGCAGTCAGTCAGTATCCTGTTGCTTAGCAATCAATGTTCACTTCAAAAAACAAACTAGTTACTTGTCGGAAGACCGGTTCTTTAAATTAGTTTTAAATCAAAACATTTATGACTCAAACCTTGTTTTTTATTATAGATTTTTAATAATTATTTAATGAAAGCCATAAGGCACTTGAGGTTTAGCAATATTGTGACTAAATCACGGGAAAGAAGTGTACCCACAATCTTCTATGCGTTGGGCCCATCAAAACCTCTGTCCTGTGATTTATTCATAATAATGCACGCCCTCTCGTGCCTTATTGCTTCATTAATTGTGTGCTAAAAAATATGAATTACTTAAAGTATAAAGTAAATAAATTGAATTCTAGATGATGTGAGCTAAATGAGTAAATCAGATATCATATGTGAAGTACATATAAGTGATATAAATACTTTATACACATTAATTTTGTGGTTATAGATTTATCATGTCATCTCATTTTGGAGATAACATTCCCTGATGCAAGTCTAAACTCAGTGGAATATCTGTTGACAATGCTGACTTTAGGTTCAACAACTGGTGTGACAGAGGAAGGAACATCACTGGCCAAAGAGGGAGGAACCAAACTATCTGTGCTGCCATCAGTCTGCAATGTGGTGTTTATCACGATATGAACACTGGCTCATAGACCACAGCACTCGGTTTAGAATTCTTGTACAGGCTGTGACGTTATCATTTATCTTCTATACAGACAGCATAGGGGTGCACACAACACCTCCCATGTTGTTATATGTCGGCTTCTATTGTGCGCATGGCAAAAAAGAATGGTTTTCAAGTACAGCCACCTTTCTTCCAAAAACATTCCAATATACTGTTTTATGGAACACCCAAACTCCACTGGGTGCGCTCACATCCAAACACAGCATTGGTAGGAAAAGGAAGACTGTACTTGCCCCAACACCACAAACTCCTGATGATAAGGAAGTGCGTCTGCTTGCACAAAAATGTCATTCCAAACAGCGTCCAGCTAAAACTTCCGAGCAAAAGCCTTACATATCATGAGCATCGAAAGTTGTGAGATGCTCAACTTCAATTTCATGTTCATCAAACCAATCTTTTGAACTCTGGTATGTCATGCATAATATTGTGTGTATTGCAATATTTGGAGCAAAACTGTGCTCTTGCTGCTAATTGAACCTTCACACTCTGCTCTTACTGCTGCAATGTGCAATTAATGAAGATTGACCACCAGTCTGCTCCAATTTAGCCATGAAACCCCCCACACTAAAATGACAGGTGTTTCAGTTTCATTGTCCAACCCCTGTAAGTACAAATAGTGGATGGAGGTAGTGGTGGTGGCTGCAGATGGCTAGAGTGCATCTGTGCAAAAACAGTGAGAGAGGCAGAAACAGATATTATATTATGTGTATAAACTGACACACTTTCGTTTTATTGTATTCAGATTCTCTACTTTCAATTTAAATGGTGGCATTGTATGAGAAACAAATACAACATTTAATTTAATATTTCCATTCATCGTTTCTCACATTATAAACTATTTAAACCCATTGTCAAACATCATACTTTTCTAATGGTATGTCTCCACTTGCCGGGTATATTTTCTAGTAATGATATACAACCCCCCAAAAAATACCTTCATATACACTTTTCATACCAATTCTAAAACAGCAAAGCTGACACAATATTAAGTTATTCTTTCACACCACTCTCTCCATAAGATAATGTCATCATAGTAGTACAATAACTTTTAATTTTGTAACAGCAAAAAATAAATAAATAAATAAAACAAGCCAAAAACAGTTTGATGTTGCAGATGCCTGCATCAAATAATCAATATGTAATTTTTGCAGGCGGACCTGTGGTATAGTGGATAGCACCTTTGCTTCTCAGTGCTGGGAATCTAGGATAAAATCCTAGTCTGAGTGGAATTTGTATGTTCTCCCCATGTCCTTGGGGTTTTCTCTGGGTTCTCCAGGGTTTTTTTCTCACAGTCCAAAAACATGAATTCAAGTTGAAATGGCTGCTTTATATTGGCTCTATATGGTGTCTGTGTTAATGAGTGTGTGTTCAGCGATAGATTGTCCTTGGATCTACCCTAGTAGAGTAGTAAGCGGAAGATACGATAAAATGTGATTACTAAAGCTATAAGGTACAAGAGAGCGTGCATCATTATGAACAAATCATGGAAAGGAGGTGTTTTTAGACCCGACGAATACAGTTACACCTCTTTCCTATAATTCATTCACAATGATACAGAACCTTCAGTGCCTTGTTGCTTTAATAAAACGGTTACAACACACTATAATGAAAATAAGGATTCATAAATGCGTTTGTTAAAAGCAAAATCTTTGTTGGTTTTCCTTGATGTAATCTAGTCTCTTTGTTAAAGTGAACACGGATCGCTGAGTAACAGGTTTACAGTATTTCTAATGATCATGGTTCCCCATGCCCATCCAGGGGAGAACGAAGTGAGAGGTAAATGTGCTAATCAGTAATCCACTGTGTTTAAAAATATTGTTTCGCTATTAATAATATTGGATAACAATATTTGTGTGCCTGAAGGAACTTCAGTTATGTTTTGCCACTGTGTTCTCATCAGTTTTAATTCGTTTATTGTTCACCCATTCATCATTGCAGTCGTGTGTGGCACATTATCACTCCAGTGTTTTTTTATCACTTCTTAAGTTTTATAAAAAGCCTTCTGTTCTTCCCATACTTTTTTTTTTTACTTTTGCTCTGTTGGTGGTAATTAGGTTTGTCTTTGGCTTCTGCCTACTGTTATTCTACAGGAAGTGTTCTGGGCTCATATTCCTGTGCTTATCCTCTTAAGGCAGATCCCCTGTATTTAGTCAGCTAGGCTACTTTCCTGCGTTTAGCCTCTTCATTTTTTTTTTTCCACACAGATCCTCTGCTTTGTCAGCTAGGCTTGTGTTCTTGTGTTTGGTCTTTTCAGAGTATTATCCTGTGTTAAGTTATGGTATGCATTGGTGTGCTGTGTTAAATATATCTTGTTTTACATCTTTTTTTGGTTAATAGTCCCAGTCATTTTCTGGTTTCTAGTTGTGGCTTTAAGGTGCCCCATTATTGCAGGGTTATGATTTACTCTTTATTATTCTATACTTTATATATTGATGGCAAATATAGTAAAGAAGAGCACAGAAGAAAAATAATAATGGACACTGAAAATAAAGTTCACGTTTATTTAATTATATAAAATGTTCTGAAAGTATATTCTCTCACAGCAGCTGTACAGCTTTTTAATGGTGGAGATGTGTGGTAGATCATTGGTTAGGGTGTTGTGCTATTAATTAGGCTTTGTTAGACAATGAGTTGTGGGTTAAAATCCCAGGTCCACTAAAGTTGCCAAATTGGGACTTTGAGCAACTCCTTCAACCCTCATTGCTTCAGGGGGCATTATGATGTATAATATGTTCTGACCCCAACCATCAATTTGGGATACTTGTAAGTCATTTTGGATAAATGTGTCTGCTAAATGACCAAATATTTGTATATGTGTGTATGGTGTTCTAAGCTTGAATCCACAAAAAACAAACTGAAGTGACAGTGACAAGGGAAAACTAATTGGTGTAATTGAATGAAACCTTGAACAGACCAAAGCTCAGTGAAGGACTCATAGCAGGTGTCCATTTTTTCTGAAACCAAAAAAAAATCGATTTTGTGAAACACCACTGAATGTACACAATGGTCTTTGCAGCAACATACTAGCAAAACTGCAAGACCACTAATCTAATGGAAATCCAGGTTTTCTCCATTTAATCCAATTGGGTGGTCAAAAGAATTATATGAATGAGTTAAACAACCCCTGCTAAATAATCAGTCCTCTCTGAAGATTCAAGTCCTCTAAGGTCATCACTCTAGTGCTCTTGCATTGCTATGTTAAAGCTCAGTTATTAAGTAGTGGACAGTTTGATTTTTCAACACAGTGTAGCATGTGACTGTGCATTACTGACGAAATGTGTACATGTTTCGATTCCCCTGTGTGAACAATTTTAACAATTTTAAACTAAAGCAGTTTACTGCATGTTTTCATTTGAGAGTGCTTTTTTAACAAAAAAGATATCCTGTTAAAAATGTAATTAAAAAACATTTACTTTTTTACTTTAAGTACATGTAGGTGCAGGTACTTTTATACTTCTACTAAAAAGAAACTTTTAAACTTTTAATTAAGTAATTATTAAAAAAAAAAAAAATCTTACTTTTACTTAAGTAAGGGAATTCAGTAGTTCTGCCACCTCTGTGTACCGCATATTATGTGAATGACAAATAATTGCTTCTTGAATCCTTGAATCGGCACAGTGGCTTAGTGGGTAGCACGTCTGAATCCCAATTCGAATCCCAATCTGGGTGACGTTTCCATGTCCGTGTCTGCGTGGGTTTCCTTTGGGTTCTCTGGTTTCCTTCCACAGTCCAAAAAAATGGATTCAAGGTGAATTTGCTACTCTAAACTGCCACTATCTAAATTGCCCCTATATAGCATGTTTCTCTGTGTGAGTGAGTGTGTGCCCAAAGATGGGTTGGTGCCCTGTCCTGGATGTATCTGCCAGGTGCCCTTAACGTACTCCCCTGGAAGTGCCCTGATTTTTCATAATTTTGAATATAGTTTATTTTTAGTACGCAATGGAATAATGGTAATTTTACCATGACTTTGAGACAGTTTTAAATGTGTTAACGCTTGTAGTGCCCTCTTGTGGTGAAAAGAATATAGGCAATATGCATGTTCAGAATTAAATTGAACCCAAAACGCTTTTTGTTGAAGACCGTTATGTTTCCAGTTTGTGTTTACATAGTCTAAACTTTCATTTAAACGTACATGAGCTTAAAAAGTTATTTCAAATAAATAAGAACACGTCCTAATAAACTGAGCTATAGTTTAATCAAATCTACAGTAAAGCCAGTCTATTCAAATCAATCTTTACTTAATAATATACAGTAGTGTGTTTTAATACTGTATAGTATAGGCAATGATCATAGTTACACCTAAGTCATATTTCGTCAGTTGGGGAATTTTTCAGAAAATTGTATAAATATCATGGACCAACCACCTCACATTAAACAAATATGGTTAATCCTAAGAAAGGGCAGGCTTACATTCATCACTAAAATTCTATGCTTGATCTATTTGCAGAATGTCTGACATAATTTTTGACCTGTAAGACCTGTAAGTTTAGTACACTGGAGATACTAAATTGTTCCAAGTTCAAATAGTTTTTTTTATATAGCGTTTTTTTACAACAGTGTGTTTTTTACAAAGCAGCTTTACAGAGTTAAAAGCCTGAACCCCAAAGAGCAGCCGAAGCGACAGTGGCAAGAAAAAACTTTGGGAGGACCAAGACTCACTGGGGGACTCGTCTTGAGCGGCAGGGCAGGATCATGTGGAGGACAGCCATGTACATATTGTAGAGATCAGTCCATATTTATTCATGTGTCCATTTTAAACAAAAGTAAGAAAATATAAACTATATAGAGTCCATTCTCCAGGACTGCAATGCTGTAAAACCAACAGAAGTCCAGGATCCATCCCATAATCATCATATCCACAGTGCCATGGACAAGGAAATGGGGACACCTCAAGTCGACACATCAAAAGAACAGACAAGTTCCAGTGTGTGAATGTTTTACAAAATTTGTCTGTGGATTTGCCCTGTGATGGGCTGGTGAACTGTTTAGGGTGTATTGAAGGCAGAGCTCAAGCGCTCATGCAATTGTAATTATTTAAAGTCATAAAGGTGGAGAAATCCATTTAATAATACAGTGTCTTCTATTATATTCAAAAATAGGTAGTGATATTTTAGCTGAATATAAATGTTAACAGGAGAAATATTTCAAAGCATAACCCTCAGAATGCTACAAACACAAACCATGTGCATGAGGCTGCAGTGCAGAGTACCATGACCTCCAAGGTTTAACAATGCACTGTATTGTTGCCTGAGAGAAACTGTGGGAAGCCAAAAGCTGTAAACTTGATTATATTCCAAGCTTACTCACATCTTTCTTTTCATGTGTATATGTCTGGGTATGCGTGTGTTACGAATGGGGTGGGCGGAGGTGTGTTTTTGCATGAGATTATGTGTGTGGAATGTGTCGGGAAAGGAACTTGGGAAACATTAACTTGTTTGATTTTTATATATCATAATCCCATAGTTTAATGATGCAGTAAAATTTTAACACACGGAATAAAGTGTTTTGTATTTTGTGCATGGGCGACATGGTAGCATAGTAGATCACGTTCACCTCTCAGGTGATTCCCGGTTTGAATCCCAATGTAGGTGGCATTTCCATGTTATCCCAGTGTCCGTGTGGGTTTCCTCAGGGTCCTCCGGTTTCCTCCAACAGTGCAAATACATGGATTCACGGTAAACTGGCTGCTCTAAATTGTTTAGTATGTGCCTATTTACTGTTTGTGTAAGGAAGTGTGTGCCCAGCTATGAACTGATGCCCAATCTGCCCAGCATCTGAAACATTCTCTCATAGATGGACATGGGGAACCTGTCTCCATTTTTTTTTTTTTTTTAAATATCACTAAAGATTCTCACACAATGTGCCGCTGGGACCATGTGTCAGAAAATAAAGTTTTATCCTAAAATGATTGACAGTGACTCCCAAACCTCAATGGAGCTGGTTGGTTGCAAACAAATTTGTATTAAACATTGGACTTCCTGTTGCCTGAGGGCAAAACTAAAAATTTAATTACATTGTTTATGGCTGTCATCAAGTTTTCATCTTGTTTCAGTCAGATTCTTTACAGATCAAAATAATAAAATCTTTGGGGTTAGTAGGTCAGGGTTTGGGTTGGGGTTGGGATATGTGGGTGGTGGTTTAATTAATTTTCTAGCAAATATTTAGCAAAATGATGCAGATCAAACACATTGATCATTTAAAGCTTACATTTACACAGCATGTTGGCATTGCATTGTTACTATAGCCCACCTCGGACGCTGTGAGCATTACATCGAGAATTAGAAAACAAAGCAGCTGAAGAGAAACAAAAAAATCGTATTTATGGTGTTAACAACCCCAGACCTACCTGAATCATGGGACTGCACATTTATCCCCTAATTACAGCCTTGAAACAGGACTTACAAAGCTTGACGTAAAAAGATCGATAGACAGAAAGAAGTTAAGAAAGAAGATAAGCTGTTTTAAAGATCAAACATGGCAAAGGACATCTACAAAGGAAGCAAATTAGTCATGACCTTTAAGGCAAGCAAGTTAATAAATGCTTGGTAGTTCAACTTGTATGTATGCCACGTTAGAAACATATTCTCACAGCAGTAAATTTAAAGACCGGAATGACCTGTTTTATAAAATGGGTTTTGTGATGCACGTTATTGTGATTGTATACCTGGAACACACACAAACACACACACACATACACATTTGTTTTAATACATTTTGGGGGACTTTTGGGGGCGCTTGGCGTATAGAGATTGGCACACGGGTAGAGTTAAGAGGAAGACGGAAGGCACTTGGCGTATAGTGATTGGCACATGGGTAGAGTGAAGAGGAAGACGCGGGGCACTTGGCGTATAGCGATTGGCGCACAGGTAGAGTGGATAGGAAAATGTGAGGCGCTTCGTGTATAGCGATTGGCACATGGGTAGAGTGAAGAGGAAGACGCAAGGCACTTGGGGTAGAGCAATTGACGCAGTTAGAGTGGATGGAAAGATGTGAGGCGCTTGGCGTATAGGGATTGGCACACGGGTAGAGTGGATGGGAAGACTCAAGGCACTTGGGGTATAGCGATTGGTGCACAGGTAGAGTGAAGAGGAAATCGCAAGGCACTTGGCATATAGCGATTGCGCACAGGTAGAGTTGATGGGAAGATGTGAGGTGCTTGGCGTATAGAAATTGGCACACGGGTAGAGTGAAGAGGAAGACGCAAGGCACTTGGCCTATAGCGATTGGCACACGGGTAGAGTAGAGGGAAAGCCACAAGGCGCTTGGCATATAGCGATTGGCACACGGGTAGAGTGAAGGGGAAGACGCAGGGCGCTGGCCGTATAGCGATTGGCACAAGAGTAGAGGGAAGGGCAAGAAGTGAGGCGCTTGGCATAAAGCGTGCACAGGAAGCTTGAAGGAGAAGCTATAAGTTGCACTTCAACAGCAATGAGGACATCGGAATAAATGTGTCGGATCCCACAGCACCGCTTCGCTTGCCAATAACTTGAATGACGACGAAACTGAAATCTTGAAAAGTTATCAAATGAGCAAATCAGTTAGTGATCTCAATGAAACGTGCTGTAAAAAATGCTGGCCGCCCGGGTGAAGAACAGGTAACGGATATTTTACATAATACATATGAACTCGAAAGCCATCACTCACTCAAAGACAAGTGCTTTTCTAATCAAAGTTTAACATATTAGAAACATGCGCTTTCTCTTTTCCTTCTTTTCAATTTAACCAGAAGAGCCAAGGTACCAGGTACAAAAGTGAATAAAAGTAAATATAAAATCAGGATATTATGGCTGCAGAGATTTTAGATAAAGAAATCGACGAAGCACAAAGCGTGAAAAAGTAATTTACATCAAGAAAAGCAACTTTATACAATTACAATTTCCATATATGTGGCACATCATGTGTATGTGCTGTGCTTGCAAGAATATTAATCTCTGAGAGAAATTCGTTGACAAAATTCCACTCGAGCTCAACGTTGTTTCCCTCACTTGGCCCAGTTTAAATCACTGCAATGCAAGTTCGCCACCTGCCGACCACTTCTTGACAGATGCAAAAACTGATGAACCGTCGTGAAGGATCAAATGGTGCCCATTATGAAAGTCAGCTTAATTATGGTTGTTAAAGAAAAAGTGAGCTGTGGTTCTCTGGTTGTTTAATTTTTTAAAGCTTAAATAACCAGAAAGAACAAAAGAGCAAGTTCAGTGGCTGGCTGCTGTCACAGAGCTGTTCTACTGACAAACTTACGAGATCCTTTGTTCCTAGATCTATCAGGCTCTTTAATTATTGCAGTGGGGCAGTAAGAAGGGGAGGACAAAAAAAAAATAAGGATTTAATGAATACTTTAGAACAACTGCATCACTAGACAATTTATATACCGTATACCAACATAGTTCCCGCAATATACATATGCCATTTTAGTGTGGCACATTTGCATTTGTTATTGTTTCGTCACGGCACGGCACTGTATCATCATAATCGTATTGTCTTTCTTTATAATTCAATTATAGTATTATAAACGTGCTGTTTTTATTATTATGCACATTATACTGGCTGCTATCGTCATCAAACATGAAATAATATCCTCTATTACTTTTAAAAAACACTAAATAAAAGGTTCAAACTGAGTGTAATCTGTTCTCTTAAACTCTGGTTCCAGCATCACAAATATGAATAAAAACCGGATGAGTGTTTTACCCCCGCTTAATTCTGTACTAGGGCCACGGTGGAGTTCCCCATGCCCAACCAGGGGAGAACATCTCGGGAGAGGGGCAGATACACACAGGACAGAGCACCAATCAGGATGAGTGTTTAGATTAGCTCATTTGCATATTTGTGTTTACGCGAATTTACTGAAATAAAATAATACTTATAAATACTTTTCTAACGGCGGCTTTCGGTTTTCGTTTTTTTTATTGAAACATGTCTAAACGTCACGTGGCGATATTTTATGGTCTTATGAATCATTCATTATAAAATCTGGGATTTCCTTAATGCCTGCGCAACGCTTTGGCATTGTGCATTTGTAAAAATTTGAAACGTGTTACCTGAAGTGTAACTTACTATGTTCTTGCTTAAATTAAATTTTACTTAAGATTAAAAGACGCATGGTTTCCTGGTGTATTAACATTAACCTTGCATGTTTAATATCAGGGTGTGAGGGTGAAATATACACTTAAAATGGGCTATTGGTTTTCTGTGCTGTCTGCTTTTTTTTCAAGGTGACTTACAAGTATTTTAACTTGATTGGGGTCAGAACACAGAGGTAGCCATAATAAGAAAACCTGGAGCAAAAAGGGTTAAGGGTCTTGCTCAAGGGTCTTGCTCATACTGGTACATTTAGACCTAGGGTTTGAACCCACAACCTTCAGAACCCCAGCACCTAACCAGTGAACTACCACAACATATGTCTACTTTAAGGACTTAAACATACATGGGTTGCATTGAACAACTAAAAAGTAAATTCTGCGCACATATTACAATTCTTGTGTTCTTTAAATCTGTTCAATTTGACCCGAATGTTTAAACCACCATACATTAATTTACACTTTAAAAAAATAGCCCACATATAAGGTCAGATTTTTTTAAAAGCACATAATATAATCACATTAAATCACTAAATTTTACTTTAAAAGCAATATTATTTAAATAAAAATTATTAATGATTAAGTTAAATGAAGACCAATAAATAAAAAAGACCAAAGGTCAGTAAACACGTACCGGCATTAAATAGATACCCCCATCTCCTCTCGAAAAACTGTTTATTCCTATGTTATTCCTTCCTTTATTCCTACTGTTCATTCCGTCCCCCTTCCCGACTTATTTTTAAAAACAACTGACAAGAAACGCTGTACTTAGTAACACTACGCTTTGCCTGCAAATTCAGTCGTTCACTGCTGTAACCACACGGAGGCGATACTGTCTCAAAAACTTGTTCAAGATTGACCCAGAAAGGTGCAAGCTTTTCAAAATAACATTTGTCCGGGCGGCTGTAATAACGTACACCTTTTTAGTTAAGTCTTAGTGTTTATCAGGTGGCTATTATCAATAACGAGATACAATCCAGGTTCATCTGTCCAAAAACAAAAATGCACCAAGTACAAATCCCACGATATGTGTTTTCTTCTTTGGGAATTTATTCCTCCATTGAACCAAATTCTGCATTTTTTTGTGTTACAGCGTCACTTATTTTAATTAAATAATGCTGTTTTGAGGATTATGAGGTGAATTAAACGTTACTGCGTAACACGAGCTTTGGGCAAAATACACCGTCCTGTCTTACAAACATTGTGAGCTCCTCTGTGCCTCTCTATTCTTATTCAAAGACAGTTCGGGACATTGTTCAGTGTTGAAAGCCCTTATGCCTGAAGGCCAGGGGGGCATTTTACCAGAGGCGCCTTAACCTTTGGCATTAACGGCGAGGTATTCGACCTGCATTCAAGAATTATGTCGACAGTTTAAATAAGAATCGGGCTGAATGTACCAAAGTAGAATGATACCAAAGGATGGAAAAGAAATACACAAATAATCAGCTATAGACATCAAACATATTATCAATCTATATCAAGAGGTAACAATTTACCATACTTAGAGAAATAAATATTTTTTAATAAAGAATTTTTTTTTAAAAAGGAGTCGGTGCCATGTTTTTACCAAACACAAACTATTCTTTTGTAAGATTTTCAAAACCGAATGTAGGTTAATGTAATGTAGGGTGGTAGATTATATAAACAACGATTATCTAAAATATGTATAATATGACTGGTGTGGGACGTGACTCTTGAGCGAGAACGAGAGAGAGAGAGAGAGAGAGAGAGAGAGAGAGAGAGAGAGAGAGAGAGAGAGAGAGAGAGAGAGAGA
>JAOUQT010206239.1:0-17803 GCA_025769995.1 Xyliphius kryptos
TGTCCAGAGCATGGAGCAGATACCAGGAGACAGGCCAGTACACCAGGAGACATGGAGGGGGCGTAGGAGAGAACATCCGCCGCCTCATCAGGAGCATGCCCAGGCGTTGTAGGGAGGTCATACAGGCACGTGGAAGACACACACACTACTGAGGCTTATTTGAACTTGAGGAATTTCCACTGAAGTTGGATCAGCCTGTTGGATCAGCATGAGTAGGATTCTAAATCCAGACCTCCAAGGAATAATCATTTTGATTTACATTTTGATCATTTCTATGTTATTTTGTTCTCAATGCATTCCACCATCCACTATATAAAGATTTCAACTCAAATATTTTATTCATCAAGATCTAGGATGTGTTATTTTAATGTTCCCTTTTTTGAGCAGTTTAGTTTTATATTATTTCTGCATATTGTTCTGGTTCTGTAGTAAAAAGCTTTAAATGTACCCTGTTATGGAGCTTCTCCATCCTTCAGTTCGATTAGATACAGCCCTTTTTCATTTACCTTGTAACTGGTCACAACGTTGTGCAATCATGTTTGTGTGTTAGCAGCATTGGTTGCATGTTGTTTACAGAAACAGTGCATCGACTGATTGCTCAGAGGAAGTGGTTGTAAAACAGCCTCGCAAGTTAATTCTACACACTGCTAAGTGTGTGTCTCCTAACATTCACTCTACTGGAAAGGCTGTCTACAGATTACAGGGTCAGCCATGAGACAGTGGGAGCAATAAGTGATAGGGGCCTTTCTCAAGGGCTCACATTGGTATCATCAATCTTGGGATTAAAATCCCTAACGTTCATATTGATAACCCAACACCCTAATCTCTGAGCTGCCCCTCACATTTACATTTAGCAGATGTTAAGCAGATGTTTTTATCCAAAGTCACGTTGTTCTCTCATTTGTAAGTCAGTATTTAAGCAAAAACCAGCTACACTGTAGTATAATTATTATACTACCTACATTTTTATACTGCATACAGATCATTATCCGATCTGGCTTTTTTTTTTTTTTTAGAATAATAAATCAGAATTAGCACCACGGTGAGGTTGAATCACCAGGCAACATTGATCACTAGAGCGCAGTGAACAAGTTGGGGTGTATTTTGAAAAGGTGGATTGAAGGTAAGGGGGAGCAAATCTGGAGATTGTCCTGCAGGCCAGAGTCTGTGTTTACAGGACAATCTCTGGATCTGTCCTCCCTTATGTTCAATCGATATATGTTATATATGGTGCAGCAGCAAAACCTCATATTAAGTCAACAATTTAGTATTTAAGTACTCAGTATAAGAATAATGAATGTTTATAGTTTATAAAACGTCAGATAAAAGTCCTACCAACTTCAGTGGATCGTTAAAGAAACTGTAATTCTTTAGTTTGTACTTGAGGCGGTGATATTTACATCTGCACTCAACACAAATCAGTCAATTTAACTATGTGGGGATTATTGTATTACAGCCAGCATGGGCTACACACACACACACACACACACACACACACGTCTATATAGCATTGTAAGGTATATATGAATAATAAAAAAAGCCAGCAGAAGTGAAGCTGCGTTCTCCACAGTTCTTCACATAAAGGACTCCTTGTAGATGCTGAGTCTACAGCACACCCTGTCTGTGCCACCCATTTACCCCGTGTTAACACAACTGCCCCTCTGTGTCTCATTCACAGCCAGTCTGCGTGGAGTGACCACAAGCGACTTGTACAGTCACTTCAGCATGGAGCTGGACGACTGATCGACTGCAACAGCGGCACCAAATATGTCTTTATTTAATTCATTTACTCCTGTTAAGTTAAGAACAGAATGCTGTGAGCTGATTTCGGCCTGTCTGTAAATATTTAGTTCAGTATTGTTACATTTAATATTGTAACAACATTAATGTGAATGTATAGAGATCTGCAAATATAAGAATTTTTTATTTTACTTAAAAACTGCTGTTCTAAATAGTTGTGTTCCTTGTTAATTATTAACTGTTTCATGTAATAAAGCATCTTTAAACACTGACCCTGTCTGATAAATAAGGTAATAGGAATAGATGTGAAATTTGACAGCTCTGATACTGTGATTTGTTGTGTGCTTACTCACTTTAACCCTGCACACCCCTTTCACTGAAGTTTATACAGTAATATCTTACACAACAAACTACTGTGGACTCCACTTTAACTACAGAACCAGTCCAAAGATTAGACACGACCCCTTCATGCTTTATGTATTGTCCTTGTTCTCTGTTCTACTCTTTGTAGTTCTACAATTAGTCAGTACATACTGTTTACGTTCCCTTTACTCTGGTCTAATTGTCAGGACCCCACAAAAAGTCCAGAACAGAACGATTATTATTTGGTGGGTGCATGCTTCCTTTCCCAGCAGAGTCACTAAGTGTTTAAATGAAACTACAGCAGCACTGCTGTACTTAAACCCCCTCACCGCATCAGTATCACTGACAAATAACCCACCAGCCCAGTTCTACCTGTTCTGTGATGCTCCTGACCAATAAAAGACTAACAAAAACAGGACAACAAATGGACTACAGTCTCATTTAAAACTACAAAGTCCATTTACATGGTAATAGAAACGTAATAGACTTGAAGTTGTAACTAAAAAAGTGGCCGGTGAGAATTTGTTGCCTTATTTTTTAAAGAAGCTTCGTGGTAATGCGGAGAAATGTGGCTCTGTCTCAAATGCCTTTCTCTTCTAAAATTAGGGCACTAGAAGCCATTCCATCCTTTCATTGGCATCGCGTCCTGATTAAAAATAAATAAAAATAAAAAACAGAAACCGCAGCTTTTTAGTTTGCAAACCAACGACGTACTGTACGAAGCAGTGTGACACACACACACACGCACACACACACACACACAACACTTGTTAAGATCAAATGAATCCGGAGTTGGACTCGATCTTGAAAGGAGTCGATTCTGTGGTTTAAAAACCTGGAAATAGTGAGTCTAAGCCAAAGATTCAGAATCGTTTACAATCTAAATTTGTAATCAGTTCTTCTGGAAGTTAAGAGAAGTGGTTTTATATTACAAAGAAATTTTCCAGTCTGTGTTTCCCTTAAAAATGTCTTATAACACTATAATAATATAACGTATGTTATAACATATTTATACAAATTATTTTAATGAATGCAGCATGTTGCCACAGTGGATAACACGATGGTCACACAACCTTACAGATGGTCTGAGATTAGATTCTGCTGACAGCAAGGATAAGGACATTTTGTATTGATTTTGTATGTTCTCCTCTTATCTGTGTGAGCTTCCTCCCAAAAAGTGCAGCCGATCTAAATTGCTTTATGAGTGATTTTGGATAAATGTGTTGGTTGGTTTGTTTTCGCGATGTCATGGTGAACTGTTCAGGATGAAAAGAGGATTGAATATGATTGATTAATCGCAATATTCCTTTGTTATACATTAACATTTAGTCAGTTAGCAGATTCGTTTATGTAGATAAATCCAGATGCCTTGTCAATTCCACAGTACATCTAGAAGAATTCTACAGGAGAATTGAAATATTGTTTCTTTTTATCCATAGTCAAAGAGAGAGAGGCCACTGTGACGGGTCACGATGCCAACTTGTTGTAAGGAAAAAGGCCGAACGAGGAAAAAGAAGAGTTTGATTTAGTCCTGTGTTCTGTGGAATTCTGTGGAGTTCCATGGAGTTCCTTTAAGTTCCGTAGTCTTTCAAAGCGACTTACAAATAAGAGAACTCAACAAATCAATAGTTAAGGAGGAACCACGTAGACTGTAATGTTTCCAAACCTGATTGTTCTCCAATCTAAAAGCCCTCAATATGTATTTATTTTTAAACCAGTCCTTCTTGATAGTTATGGGTTGTCTTGTAACTAACCAAATGTGTCTATAAAGTGAACATATACACTATATATATATACACACACACACACTTCATTGCCAAAAGTATTTGCTCACCCATCCAAATGATCAGAATCGGGTGTTCCAATCACTTTCATGGCCACAGGTATATAAAATCAAGCAGCTAGGCAGGTAATAGGACGCCACCTACCTACAACAAATCCATTTGTAACATTTCATCACTCCTAAATACTCCAGTCACCGGTCAGCTGTATTATAAGTAAATTGAAGCGTTTGGGAATGACAGCAACTCAGCCAAAGAGTGGTCGGCGTTTTTGGAACTGATGAATTAATTCGAGTTTTGACATATGGCTTCATTTGTATGTAGCAGCCTGCCAGAATGAAAAAGTCCAACTTTTTTTTGATAATTATTGTGGTGCATGCTCGGCATAATCTTTTTATAACAAGCACATGGGGGTGACTGGAAATTGAATTAGCAAAAAACAAAGTGACCGTAGTTTATGGGTATGGGAAATATGGGTGTACAAAGTGACCGTAGTTTATGGGTATGGGAAATATGGGTGTACAAAGTGACCGTAGTTTATGGGTATGGGAAATTTGGGGTACAAGTTAGAAGCCTAAACGAGTTTTTGTCACACTATAAAGTCAATTAGGGCGGCACGGTGGCTTAGTGGTTAGCACGTTCGCTTCTCAGAGCTGGGGGATTCCCGGTTTGAATCCCGATCGGGGTGGAGTTGCCATGTTCTTCCTGTGTCCGCGTGGGTTACCTCTGGGTTCTCCAGTGTCTCCGGGTTTTCGGGCGTTGGGCAGACACACCCAGTAAAAGATGCCAATCCATTGCTGGTCTCACACACAGACTATAGGGCAATTTAGAGGAGCCAATTTGCCTTGAATCCATGTTTTTGGACTATGCCCGAGACAGTCTCCCCTGGATGGGCATTCCGGCACTGGGCATATAGGACCTAGGACAGGGTGCCAACCCATCACTGGGCACACACACACACACACACACACACACACACACACAAAATTGGGGCAAGACTATATTGGGGCAATTTAGAGCAGCCAATTTACCTTCAATTCATGTATTTGGTCTGTGGGAAGAAAACCACAAGGACACAGGGAGAACATGAAAACTCAACCCAGATTGGGATTCGAACCTGGATTCCTAACGTTGAGAGGCAGACATGCTAACCACTAAGCCACCGTGTCACCCCAAGAAATTCAGTTCGTGCTTGACCCGTCATTAATAATCCGCGTGCCAAAACTACTGTCCCGTATCTGTTAGGAATCGATTCAGAGTTGACTGGAGTGCGTCTTAGGACTCCGTGCAGCCTGGTTGACGTCACGCCCCACAACCGGCGCCATTGGTCTACTGCGCTGCCCGTCAAAGCTTAGTCAACGCGAAGAAGGCGGGGCGGGCCTGCGTAGGGAAATGATAAGGTCATTTTGAATTACAGGGTTCTACAATCAGCCTGCAGATGACAATGGAGCTCGTGATACGGTGACGAATCGTGGATGAAATCGGACGATTAGAAAACCGGGAGAAAGGAAAAGAGAACCCGCCGGGTGGAAACCTGAAGCGAGGCGGCGCGAGGTTCGCCTTTAATCTCATCAAGGTGCGAAAGGTGCTTCGCTTCTGACATTCCAGCCACTGCGGACGCACGGACAGGTATTCACCTCAGATTTCTAATTTCAGAACCCAGAGGTGTTTGTTTGTTTCACCTACAGCGCGATTTCCTGATGTATTATTCATTGTGATGGTCGCATGGAGACGGACGGGCGCCCTCCTCTGTCCTCCTGACAACCTTCAGTCAGCTTCTGATGCGCTGTCTGATCAGGAGGAAGGAAGATGGCCCGCGTTAGCGTTTCCGAGCGAAATGAGGCGTAAAGTACGCTTCCGATTCACAAAGCAGATGTAATTAATCAAATGGCCCAGTTCGCTCGTATTGTCCTTATTGCCGTCTCGACTCCGCGTTCGATTCTTTCGTTGCTTAGGAAACGGAACCGGCACCGGCAGTGGATCCATCCTCCACCCTACATAACGTAGCTGTAATGATGGTGGACGATCGGATTCATCCGGTACACAGCGTCCCATTCAGAGAGCTGCAGTGGCGCACATGCCTGGTTAGGCCGGTCTCTCTCGATCAGCCCACATTTGCTACACATTTCGGTCGCGTCTCAAACAGCATGATCACTAGTGCGCCTCCAGCGTGGGTGGAATGGGCAGTATTCCAAATGACATACCGATATAATGCCCTCCTGATCTGCAGAGCACCATCGTGATGTTTCCTGTAACCCTGTATTTGGCAGGTGTGGGTCAGTTCCTTATAATGTTCCATCCTGCAAAGTCGCCTGAAACATGTCCATCCCAACCAGGAAGGCCTTTTGTTGAATACCCCGACTCTGCGGGTGAAATGACTGAATTATCACATCATCCCACTCCTCCTGCTGAGGGCTCTGGTATCTCAGAGTTCGGGTTGTGTGAGCATGCAGGATGTAAACATGGCTTTCCTGCATTGGCACTATCGCGGTCCACTGCTTTTGTAGAAATGAGAAAGCTGGGAACTTCAGAGGATGGCACGGTGGCTTAGTGGTTAGCATGTTCGCCTCTCAGTGCTGCGGATTCCCGTTTCAAATCCCGATCTGGGTGGAGTTTCCATGTCCTTCCCGTGCCCGCGTGGGTTTTCTCAGGGGTCTCTGTTTTTCTCCCACAGTCCAGAAACAAGGATTCCAGAATGCTCTGAATTGCCCCTTATAGTGTGTGTGTGTGTGTGTGTGTGGTGTGTGTGTGCACCCTCAACATTCTCTCTTGGATGGGCATGGAGGACCCCATCCACCATGGTCCCTAGCATAGGATTGCTAGGCTAAGGATTAATCCTGTATGAGGGCGCCAATCAATCGCTGAGCACATACTCACTCACACAGCCACACACAAACACACTATACGGGGCAATTTAGAGCATTCAGTTTACCTTGTATCCATGTTTTTGGAATGTGGGAGAAACCTGGAGGAAACTCAAGCAGACATGGGGAGAACATAGAAACTCCACCCAGACTGGGATTCAAACAGGGAATCCCCAGCGCGGAGAGACGCACGTGCTAAGCACTAAGCAACTTGCTGTCCTGGAAAGAGATGATTCCGTAAAAGAGGATGCATTATAGATGTGTAATTGCACTGTAGTAGAAGTAGTGGGTAAATAGTTACGTTTAATTCTTTATCAGAGGTGTGGTAGCTCAATGGTTTGGGTGTTGGGTTATAAATCTGAAAGTTGGGGGCCCTTGAGCGAGGCCCTTAAGGCTCTTTGCTCCACAGGTGCTGTATGGTCAATCCTTGATTCTGACACACACCACAAGTTTTGGATACTTGTCACTTTGGATAAAATATGAGGTCCAGTACTTTCAGAAGGGACAGTGGCATTTAAATGGACTCATATTGTGCCATTCTGTGGTCCACGGATGTACAGATGTGTGTAAAATATGTACTCACACACTGAAACACAACCATCCATCGGTACTAGTTCAGATTTAAAACATGTCCAAATATGTGATCGCAGACGCAGTCTCTGTTAAAGAAATCCAGTAGTTTCATCATTTATGAAGGGTGACCCACGAAAAAGCAGCCCGCCTCAAATAGCCTGGATAGATGAGGCGGGCTGCTTTTTTGTGGGCCACCCTATATAATCTCTGCTTTGGATGGTTTCTGCTTCTCGCCCGTCCCTGTCGATCCCATGTCAGAGATATAAGCTGATAATATTCCATTACCTTGGACTTGTGTAACATAATCCTCACTGGGCCCATTGGATGGTCTGTTATTTAATTTATGAGAGTAAGAAACACTTGGACTGTTGTGCCGCTGCGGGGTTACTGTAGGCTGATGATCACAGGTTACACGTTTGCATTTAGGACTACGACTTATCTTTACTGACAGGTTATATTGTGTGTCTTATCATTAAACGTATGTGTACCCATTTCACCGTCACGCATGGCTGAGCGTGACACCATGTGTACAACGTGCATGTGGACGTAATCGATTAATTATTTATTTAAAACTATTACCCATTGGACATATGGTGGGCCAGCTCGCCAGTGTGGTCGCCGGTGTGTTCAATGTGTACATTAAGTGTGTTTGGGGTTTACACTTAAGTCTTATTAGCCCTTTATTGCTCCAGGGGTACTACACTACTTATAGATATGAATATGTTCTTTCTTGTGATGGACTGATGACCTGTCCAGGAGAGGGGACATGCTGGCACAGTGGCTAATGTGGTATGTGTAGGAGCCTTCACCCAGTCTTGTGTGATTGTAAGACTGTACAGCTCCACAATCTCACAGTTATTGCCTCAGTGAGTGATGCAGAGATGCAGCACTTTTCAGGTTTCTTTAAAATATTAATACCCGAGTCATAAAAATGTCCAGTTTAACTTCATCATGAGAATGTTGTGGAGAATGGCCATTAAAGCCTTTAGATCAGGCGTGCCCAATACGTACAGTAGGTCGCCATCGATCGCAAAGTGCTGCATGTTGGTCGCTAGTTGTGGCACACAATTTAAGGATGTGGGGAACGGGATTTTCTTAACTGCGCTTATCAGCACTTTTTATTACAGCACAGTAAGGCGGGGACGATACGGCCTAAAATCACTATTGCGATATATTCAGCAGTTCACCTCGATAACGACAAATGGACGATAATTTAAATACACACATCCTCCAAAAATAAGGAATGTATAAGGCCAACATAAATACTTCACAGCTGTATTGATGGTACAATTCCCTTTTTATTGCCACATAGTCACGTAACTACCCTACAGAAGGCACGGTGCGCAGCCTCTTAAAGGAACATGAACGTAGCTGACAAAAAGACAAAACAACTTTTCTTACATTTTTTTTAAGATACCGAATATACAGATATGAGCAAAATGACGTCGCGTTCACTATTTATAAACTGGTGCGTGGCCACACCCCCTGCTACAATTGCATCTTGTTTAAATGTTTGTTACATTCTGCTTACGCTGATGGGAAGGTCAATGTAATTGACTGGCGTCCGTGTTACCATAGCTCCGCCAAAATATACCACTTTGTGTATCTCTGTTTTAACTGACTCACAAAATGCATGCGGGACCTCCTACCAAGAAATCTAAAACTTGCAACCTTCATTTGAAGTGGGAGGAGACTATATTTTTTACGATGTTATACTCTAAATGTATCTGCGTGGTTTGAATAATGCACACAAAAAACGACGAGGAATTTCCACTCAAAAGCAAACTCAAGAAGAAGAAGCTGAAGAAACTGAAATCAAAGCTAATCGTTACTCAGTCTGTTTTTAGAAAGCCCCACTCAAAAGTAAAAGTTGCCCCTTTAGCACCCTCCCGGGTGAGTTATACTATAGTGAAGCACAAAAAATCATTTCAAAACTGGGACATGATCAAAAAGGGGGTTATTGAAGGCACAAACAAAACAAAGGTAGCACCAAGAACGAAGCCTGTTTGAGACTTGGCATCAGCAACTACTGTTCAGACTCCTCCCACCTGGCTGATACCATTCAGTGCAAATCATCAGAATATTTTTTTTCAGTGGATTGCCTTGTTTTGCTCAAGAGAGTGAAGGACGGAGCAGTAACGCATGAAATAAGATGTGACGTGTAAAATACAAAGTAATTATTTCTCTTTAGATCTCAGCTTATAAACGTGAAGTCAGAGTGCAGAGTCAGCAATAACAGCTGAGCTAAGAGAGTTTATTTAAGGGAGATGGAACCCCAACCTTTAGATCGGTAGCATAACAGGCTGATCCCGTAGCCACCATGACTGTAAATAATAAAAAAAAACATAATAATACAATCATTCACTTAACCTGATTAGGTTTCATGGGGAGCAGCTGCAGATCGGTCACTAATCCATCCATCACAGTGCAGAGGCACAAAAACATTCAGACACAGTCAATTTTAGTATTTCCAATTTGCCTACTAAAGACTTTTGGGGACTGTGAAAGGATCCTGGGGCTCCCAGAACAAAGGCCATGCAAGGACAGAGAGAACATGCAAACTCCACATAGAACAGGCCTCGTTGTACAATCACACAGGGTGTTCTTACAGTGGAACAAGAGAACTAACCTCTGCCACAAGGCAGATGAATTGGCTTGGGTCCATCTGTATCATAATCCCTAAAACAATGGTTGCCACAACTACATAATCCCTCAAACAATGGTTGCCAGAACTACCATAATCCCTTAAACAACGGTTGCCACCACTGCCATAATCCCAAAAACAATGGTTGCCACAACTGCCATGAACCCCCAGTTGACACAAGTACAATAATCCCTCAAACAGCGGTTACCACCACTACTATAATCCCTCAAACAGTGGTTATATCACCGCCATAATCCTTAAACTACGGTTGCCACAAGTACCATAATCCCTCAAACAGCGGTTGCCACCACTACTATAACCCTTTAAACAGTGGTTGCCACAGATACCTTAATCTCACAAACAGCGATTGCCACCACATCTATAATTCCTCAATCAGCAGGTGCCACATTACTATAATCCCTCAAACAGTGGTTGCTACAACTACATAATTTTCAGAACAATGGTGCCACAAGTAATATTATTCATTAAACAGCTATTACTATAATCCACTACTCACCACTACTACCATAATCCCTTAAACAGCGGCCACGGGTATTATTTATCCCCTACATATCTGGATCCTGTAACTTATGAGGTGTTTTTTCTACAAATTTTGCTGCATGAACACTAATGCTATTAGTTCATAATTTTAGATTGAGTAATAATAACAGATACACAGTAGCACGCATGCAGCAATATTGGTGGCAGAGTCGGTGCAGTGAAACCACCAGAACTCTGACTTTGTGCCATGAAGAACCATAGACTGCAGATTGCATCTTAATAAGAACCTAAAACATTAAATAACCATAATATTGGAGTAGCAGGTGGTGTATCTAACAAAATGGCCTGTGAGCATTAAGTATGATTAAATAACCCTGAAGCTGCACAGTTTCAAACAGGATTTGAAGCATTTCTAAGCGTTTCTTCTTGTCATTTTGTTCAGGATGCTACGGTTGGGGTGCTGTACGGCTCTGCTCTTCGCACTCAGACTGCTTCTGGGTTTGCCCTGGCTACAGAGTATTCCTTCGGTTCTTATCGTCTTTCTGGGAACAGGAGGATGGAACTCCTTGCGCATTTTTTTCAAGACCATCGGACGCGATTTACAGTAAGTCCACCAAACTCATCCCACCATGCCTTCACAGATTTTGCTATGTGCACTAATGCACAATCATACTGAAATACAAACCGGGTCTTCCCCAAATTGTTTCTACAACGTTGATAGCATACAGTTATTCAACATGCAAAGTGTGCTGATTGATTTTATACACCTGTGTTTAAGGGGCTTAATAAAATGCCTGATTTCCGTTAATATCAGGTGTGTCTCTGTACTTTTGTACCATAACCGTTCTGTACAGTTAAGATACAAAGGTTATGTTCTGAGCAAGAAAAGTGGCACTATTTGCATTTATTAAAAAAATTTATATGTAGGAGGCGGAATGGTGGCTTAGTGGTTCGCATCTTTGCCTCTCAGTGCTCAGATTCCCGGTTCGAATCCCAATCTGGATAGAGTTTCCATGTTCTCCCCGTGTCTGCGTGGGTTTCCTCTCACATTCCAAAAACATGGATTCAAGGTAAATTGAATGCTCTAAATTGCCCTGTATAGCGTGTGTGTGACAGTGTGAGTGAGCGCGTACCCAGCGATGGATTGGCGCCCTGTCCTGCGTGTATCTGAGACGTTCTCCCCTGGATGGGCATGGGAATCCCACCGCGACCCTCATAAAGGAATAAGTGGAATAGAATGAATGAATGAATGTATATGTAGGGTGGCCCATGAAAAACCAGCCCTTAATCTTATACCTGGATATATGATGCGGGCTGCTTTTTCGTGCGCCACACTGTATATGATATATGTGATTTTTAATAGATTATCAGACCAACTGTGACTAGAATGTCTAATCGATAAAAAACGGTTAGACGTTCAACGTTTCCGCAAGTGACCGGTTGCTTCAACAAACTGTTAACATGCCCTTCCGTTATTGTCTCACTTCAAGGAATTGTGTCAGCTATAGCCTGTGGTAATCAGCTGACACACAGAAAAGGTAAAAAGATATCAGAGGTCGTTATTTATCTCAGCTGCTTGATAAGATCAGCTCCAACAGAATGAACCTTCACCAGCATCAGATTTTTATCTATAACTCTAAATAGATTGAAATTATAAAAGCTTTCTGAGTTCATCCTAAAATCGCTACTATAACAACTGTATGTACAAAACTACAAAAAGTCTTTAGATATTAAATGTGTAATACACAACCATCGACATAATTAATGCTTTTTAGCAGTTTTTTTTTTTTAGCCATGTGGCTTAAGAGCAAATACTGAATTCCGAACACTATTTTGCGGACTCTTTTATCTGACTTAACATGATGGTTGAGGTCCTAGTACAAGGTTGGATATGAAACAGTTCTCCTGCTCAAGACCCTCCACAAGTTCGTTATTTAATGACATTTTTTTTATTGAAAAATGGTTCAGCATGTTTTTTGCTGAACGTTAACTACTGACTTGTGTTCTCTCATGTGAAAGTCGCTTTGGATAAAAGGGTCTGCTATCTGCTGGCCATCTTTGCGTTGTGGGTTTAAATCCCAGGTCCACTGAAGTTACCAATTTGGGTCCTTGAGCAAGGCCCTTAACCCTCCAGGGATTCTGTATGTTAACCGGTGTTCTGTTTGGATGCTTTGGATAAAACTGTCTGCTAAATGACCAAATGTGAATGACAATGTAAATGTAACACAAAATATTCCTTACAAAACAAAATCCGTAGTATTACATAACAGCACATAAAGAAAACTTGTGTTCTGTAAGAACAAACACAACAGTAAGTAAAGTGTGCTGCAAGTGGAACAGTATTTTTGTTCCGTGCAAGTTTCGCCATTTGGTTCCACTTAAATATCGTCATGACGGTTGAGAATTTCTCACAATTCATTAATTGTGATGCATTTTAATTGCACAAACGATCGTCTCTAAACAAATCGTCTCTTCTAATTCATCCTATTAATTAATTATTTGAAATTTAATGACAGTAATGTTAATAACAGATACACAGTGAAGCCACCAGAACTCTCGACATCTACTGACTTTGTGTCATGAAGAACCACAGACTGCAGAATGCATCTGAATAAGAACCTAAAACATTAAATAACCATCATATAACTCAAGCTCATGTTTGTATGATTTTAACATGTACACAATTCCCAGCTTTCAAAACTAAAGTCACCAGCTCAGTGTATCGTGTTTACATTTGGTCATTTAGCAGACGCTTTTATCCAAAGCGACTTACAAGTACCCCACTTGATAGTTGGGGTCAGAACACAGGGTTACATACAGAATCCCTGGAGCAACGAGGTCTAAGGGTCTTGCTCAAGGACCCTTGACAGCTCAACACCACTGAGCTACCACACCCTTAGAAGTTTAGTAAACTTCTAAACTTGTTCTAAGTTCTTAGATTACACAAACACCAGATAAATCTGGACCTGAATGGGATTTTTTTTTTTATCTTTTGAGGAACTTATGCAACATTTTATCTTTAACTTGAATTGAACTTTTATCTTAATATTGATCTTTTGTTCCACTGCACCAGGTAACTCTTATAACCAGGAGTCTAGATTATTATCAGTGTATTGAGAAATGTGGTAGAAACCGAGTTCAACACCCCCCAGCCTTTGTCCTCAGTATAAGGTGGGTTTCTCTGGCAGCCTGTAACACAGCCTTTTCTCGTTCTCCTGGCTCGAGCAGAGGACTTACCTGTTGATTTGCTTAGATTAGCCCCGACAGGTTTTACTTGTCCCTCTGAAAGGCTTAAACACACCTCTGGTCCTGGTTTATTTAATACATAGTGTCTGTGACTGGAGTGGAATTTAATAAACCACTTTTATATATTCAGACTCGGACCAGAGTCTGATAATCTTTAATGATTGCTTATCTTTATTCACTGTTAACTTTATTAGAGCCGCTATTCTGGGTGAAAGGTCATGTCTGTCATAAATTATACAGAAGTGCACACGTGCGACTTACTGCCATTGTGTGGACTCCAGTAACGTGATGCTATCCCCAAAATGAGGCTCTGTACTCGTTACTGACAGGTTTACTGACACTTTATAAGGTACACACCCTTATTTCTTCACTGACTATCATTTTTTTTTATCTCCAATCACCAGTTATTCATATATTTTGTAGTTCTGTGAATATAGATTGTAGTCCATCTGTTTCACAACATACTCTATATATCCCTTCCATTGTTCTGTAATAATCAGGACTTCCTCAGATCAGGTGGTGGTGAATGATTCACAGCACTGATGGTATGTCAGGGTCAGTGTGGGTGTCTCTATGGTTTTGTTCAGTGTTTATTTAAATGATGTTTCCCTTAAAGCATGATTTTGCATTAAAGCATCAGTAGTAACCTCCTCATTATTTTGTACAGCGCGGCTGGTGTGCTTCTGAAGGTAAAGCTCAATGTGAAGCGGCACCTGCGCGAGCGGAACACTCTGCCCAGGATCTTTGCGGAGACTGTGCAGAAATACGGCAATAAGACAGCGCTGATCTTCGAAGGTACGGGTGAAAAGTGGAGCTTCAAGCAGCTGGATGAATACTCAAACCGTGTGGCCAACCTGCTGTACGAGCGTGGCTTCAGGGAGGGCGACGTGGTGGCCCTGTTCATGGAGAACCGCTCACAGTACGTGGGTCTGTGGTTGGGCATGGCCAAGATCGGCGTGGAGGCGGCGCTCATTAACTTCAACCTGCGCATGGAGGCCTTGGTGCACTGCGTGAACATCTCCAACGCCAAGGCCGTGGTGTTTGGGAGCGAGCTGAATGAAGGTGGGTGAATGAACTTACCCCGTATAGCGGTGCCGGTCTTATTTCTGCCTCGCCACCATAAGCTTTGGAGGTATTAATGTAGTCGGCGTATTGTTGAACAGACGGTTTAACTGTGCTTCCGGGACCAAGAACAACAACACGTATCTAAGGGTATCCCGATATTGGCGAAGGTTACCGCCACGTTCAACAGCAATAGTTTTGTCTATGATATTTTTCCAGAAATATGTGATCGATAGAAACAAACAGTTACCCGATGCAGGAATTTGTATAACATTAAAGCAATTGTTTCAATTGAAGTGGTGGCCATGTAGGGATACAAAAGGAGGGGGTAAAAAGAGGGTGGGGCATCGTTAGTTGTGCATGTTACATGGTTCGAGGACTTGATCCTTTAAAGTGGGAACGAAAAGTATTCAGACCCCTTTAAATTTTAGTTTTTGTTTCATTGCAGCCATTTGCTAACATCAAAAAAATATATTTTATTTCTTATTAATATACACTCAGCACCCCACCTTGACAGAAAAAAACATACATGGGCATTATTGCAAATGTATTAAAGAAAAACTGAAATATCACATGGTATTTAGACCCTTTGCTGTGATACTTAAATTAATCTCAAATGCTGTCCAATTTTTCTGATCCTACTTGCGATGGTTCTCAATCTGAATCAAGCTGTGTTTAATTTAACTGATTGGACTTGATTAAGAAAGGGACACACCTGTCTGTATAAGACCTCACAGCTCACAGTGCATGTCAGATCAAATAAGAATCATGAGGTTGAAGGAACTGCCCAAGGAGCTCAGAGACAGAATTGTGGCAATGCACAGATCTGGCCATGGTTACAAAAGAATTTCCATAGAACTCGGAGCACAGTTTCTTAAGAGCACAGTGGTCTCCATAATCCTTAAATGGAAGTCAAGTTTGGGGTGACCAGGACTCTTCATAGACCTGGCCCTCCAGCCACACTGAGCAATCGTGGGAGAAGAGCCTTGGTGAGAGAGGTAAAGAAGAACCCAAAGATCACTTTGGCTTAGCTCCAGAGATGCAGTAGGGAGGTGGAAGTTCCACAACGTCAACTATCCCTGCAGCCCTGCACCAGTCTGGGCTGATGAGACGATGATTGATGTTAATTTTATGTGGTTTGTGTGGGGAAAAAAATACAATCATTCATTCATTTTGTTTAACAAGAGTTACGGGGGGGGGGTTCCCATACCCATCCAGGGGAGAATATCTTGGGCGCTGGGCAAATACACCCAGGACAGGGCGCTAGTTTAATCGCTGGGCTCAAACTCACACACAGACAACAGCAGCCATGTTTACTTTGCATCCATGTTTTTGGACTATGGGAGGAAACGAGAACCCGAAAGGAAACCCATGCAGACACGGGGAGAACATGGCAACTGTGAATCTCTAGCGCTGAGAGTCGAACGTACTAACCACTAAGGCACCGTGCCGGCCGCCCAATACATGAAGGAAACTGTTCTTCAGTACTGAAGTAGTAACTTCCTGTTAAAGCAGCATGAACAAGGACCAGTTGTGAATGAAGAAATGTGTGGGGGAAGATCTGAATGTATAAGGCTGTTGTCAGGGCGACTGGGGTTTCTACACCAGAGGTTGTGCAATGGATGAGGCCAGTGATGCAAACAGGAAGTGAAATCTGGCCCAAGGTAAATTTGAGCACAAGGCTCTGGAATGTGAGCACAGCGTTTCATAGACCAGTGACAATTCGGTGCAGGAAGGATAAACACCCTAATACGGCGCTCAGGGATGCATCTGCTGATGGTCATGTGGGTTTGAGGTGAAAAAAAGGCTTGTGAGGTCTGCAGTGAAACAAATCGAGAGCTGTAGGATTCACCCAGCAGGCCGTGCTGTAACAGGAGAGCACGCAGTTTCATGATGGGTTGAGTGAGGTTCACTGGATCTCACACTGTTTCTCATTTTACCTTGATATCCTTTCTGTGACCTGCTTTTGTCGTCGAGCTGCACGTCAATGACAACACACACACACACACACACACACACAATGAATGATCTACACATAGAAACCAACGTTCTGCAGTGGGAGTCCTACTCAGACCGCTTACATAAAGCAAGAAATTGAAGAACAACCTGCTGCTGGAGAATCTTACAAATCAAGTTCTAGTTCTGGAACCAGAGCCTGTGGTGAACAAAATTGTCTGTGCTTTCAAAAAAAAAAAAAAGAAGGAGGGATGGAACGTGGTCAATCACAGAAACACTAACCACCAGAGCAGAGGTCACTAATAGGCGGACCGTGGTCCGGATCCAGACTGATAATCTATTAATTACATTTTTTCACTGTTTATTTTAAGCAGCTCGGCTTTTCTTGTCTTTACGGTACCTTTTTGCAGTGTGTAGTAAACTCACAGACCAATCACGTGCAGAGTTAGACCACCAAAGGTGCTTCTAGCCAATCAGATCAATAGAGTTTGATACAGCAAGTCAGATACAGATTCTACTGTCCACTATTTTCAAACTAGGCTTCTCTGGTACGACACTTGGGTTCGATCCTATGTAACAGGTAGGACCTTTAAAGGGTCATGCAATGGGGATGTTTCAAACTTCTCATTAGGGCTCGGTACTTGGACCCCTCCTTATTTCATTGTACATGACATCGCTGGGCACCATCATTCATTCACATGGTTTCTCTTACCATTGCTATGCTGATGACCCTCAGCTTTGTTTGTCTTTTGCCCCTGAAGACGCCTCACAGACATATCTGTTTGGATGAAGGCCAGTCATCTCAAATTCAATTTGTCATATATAGAGCTTCTCATAATTCCAGCTAAACCCTTAATTCATCATGACCCAACCTTCCAAAATGATGGCTCCACATCGGTCCAACTGACTCGGTCCGTGACCTAGTTTTCACAATTGATGCTCATCTTAAACTTTCTGATCAGATCACTAAACCGGCCCGTTCATTCTGTATAACATCAGGTAAACCAGACCTTTCCTAACAGAACAGGCTACTCAGCTGCTAGCCCAAGCACTCATCCTATCCCGGCCCGCCT
>JAOUQT010206341.1:0-17801 GCA_025769995.1 Xyliphius kryptos
GGATGGGTTAAATGTGGAGGACAAATTCCTCTGTGTGTAAGCACAGTAGGCAAAATGAATCACTTTATCACTTTATGTCCTCGCCGTGTCTACGTGGGCTTTCTCTGGGTTCTCCGGTTTTCTCCCATAGTTCAAAAACATGGATTCCAGGTAAATTGAATGCTCTAAATTGCCCTGTATAGTGTGTGTATCTGCCCAGTGCTCGAGTATTCTTGCCTTTGAGATGTTCTTCCCTGTATGGGCACCGCGACCCTAGAGGATTGAGCGGAAGATGATGGATGGATGGATAACTCGTAGATATTCCTGCTTGTTTGGGGATCAGAGTACAGGATCAGCTATGATACAGTAATAAGGTTTAAGGGCCTTGCCTAAAAGGATTTAAAGTTCAAACTCTTAATCTGCAGATTGGTACCCCAACATCACACCACAAAAAAATAGCATCCGGCTTCTGCTCCTCCTGTGGACGAGTCAGCTGCAGGTCTGTAACTCAATAACTGAAAGCCACAAAGCAATCTGTGCTTTTACAAACCCAATAACTGAACACAGGTGAAATTTATACCGCAAACCACCAATCACCAGTAATTACTAAATAGACTCACCTCCAGCCTCCACTGTCCTGCTGACGATGCCAGATTTTGTAGGTGACTCCTTCTGCGCCGTGTCTGAACTCATCTGAGCAGCACAGACACTTTGTATTATACTCCAATGACTCTACTTCTGGTTACAATAAAACAAGAGAACCAGATTTTTATTGCGTATGGCCAAAGGTACCACCAGAAGTAGAAAAATACATAAAAAATAAAATGAAAAATATAAGCAAACTACTTGGATAGTGTGACGCGGTGGCGTTGGGGGGGCGTGGCGGAGACTGTGTGCCGCCATATAAGCTGCCAGAGCACACACCGCGAGGAGAGAGACCGACCACGGAGCTGGTGAACGGAGGACCCAGCACGGCTACCGCAAGTACTGTGAATGATCGAGATTCTGTATGTAGTCATGTTGGGTCAGTAAATAAAGCCAGTTTCGTGGGTCAAACTCCTGTCTCCGGTCCTCATCGTTCATTACCCTGTTACACAGACATTCACAGGTTGGAAAAAGTATGTGAACCTTTGGATGTAATTACTGGTCGACCCTCCTTTGGCAGCAATAACCTCAATCAAACATTTCCTGTAGATGCAGATCAAACCTGCACAATGGTCAGGAAGAATTTTAGACCATTCCTCTTTACAAACCTGTTTCAGTTTTTTTTCCTGCAAAATGTCTTGACAAACTTGGGAATTCATTTTCCCATTGATGGCGGCAATTCATCCAGGTCCCGAGACAGCAAAGCAGCCCCAAACCATAATGCCCCCTCCAACATATTTCACAATTAGGATGAGGTTTTGATGATGATGTGCTGACAGTCTAGGATTCTTCCTCACCTCATTGATCATTCTACGCTTTGCTCTTGCATTTATCTTTACAGGATGACAATGCCTAGGGAGTAGCAACAGTGCTAAACTTTCTCCATTTGTAGACTGTCTATCTTACCTTGGACATCAAGACTTTTAGAGATACTTTTGTAACCCTTTCCAGCTTCATGCAAGCCAACTATTCTTGAACGTAGATCTTCTGAGAGCTCTTTTGTGCGAGGCATTATTCACATCAAGCAATGCTTTTTAAGGACAGCAAACTCAAAACTGGTGTGTTTTAATAGGGCAGGGCATCTTTAACCAACACATCGAAATATCATCACATTGACTGGACTTCTGGTGGCTGACTCCTGGCTCCAATTAGCTCTCACAAAAGTCATTAGCCTAGGAGTTCACATACCTTTTCCACCCTGCTCTGTGAATGTTTACATGTTGTGTTCAATAAAACCATGCACACATATAATTTTTTTGAGTGGTATTAGTTTAGGCAGACTGTGTTTGCCTATTGATGTGACTTAAAAGAAGATCAGAACTCATTTAATGACCAAATTATGCACAAATCCAAGTAATTCCAAATTGTTCACATACGTGTTCTTGCAGCTGTATAGGTAAATATTGAGCTTGTGGCTGAATAAACAACCTTTTTCTAAAAATAAAAACCGTTCATTTGTGATTTTTGTAGCAGCACAGAAAAACTTCAGCTCACTGCTCTGAAATATTTTCTATATTAATCAAAGTTAATTGTAAAAGATATGTAGCTTTTTAATAGCTGTAAGTGGACCTAGAAGTCATGTACCATTTACATGTTCCTCATTGCGGCTTTAAGAATATGAATTGTAGATGTTTCATCATGGTTTGGCTTTCGAGAGGAAACAAACATCACAGTTCGGAAACTTCTGCTTTTCATTCTTTACTAACTATGGGGTTAAATTGCTACAGATTTAATGTACAGCCATATCAAATATTTGGAAACTTATCCAAACAAACACTTCTCTTTTTTAATTATGTCAACATCTTTAATGTCAAAAAGCCAGAAACTGTAAAGAAAAAAAATGCCATAACTCCATGTACGTCAATGCTTATTCTAAAAAAAAACAACAATTTGTCTTTTAAAAATGTTTTTTTTTTAACTTAACATTCAGACAATAGTATATTAAACATGATAACAGTGTTTTATATGCCTTGATTGAATCAAGTAATGTAATAAGGCTATTTCAAAACCTTTAAGCACACATGCTTAAAAAATTGTAAAAATATACTGTTTCAGCATTTCGATCCAGTATCAACTGCAAGCTTAGTGTGATGTCCTGTTGAGCATCAGTTTCTGTAGGACAAAAGATGTAATTTGGTGGCAGCAGGTTTTAGGTGTGACATTCTCGGACATGACTGTTCCCCTGGGCCTAGGAGTTGTGATCACTGTCGCGTGTTGTACTCAGTTTTGCTGAGGCATATCGGGTTCCTGTGGTGAGAAAGACTCTCTCTTCTCGTCTCACCATCCTTTCAGTCTTGCCCTCTTTCCATCCGCTTCACACCATAGGTTAGACTTATCATAAGAAAAAGAGATGAAGACAAATGGCTATAGGGTTACGTTAATGATTTGGACCCAGTTTAAATTTCCTTTCTTGGTTTCCCAGCTCTAATTAAGCACTGCATTTTAATGGCTGCCAGTGAAATGAGATGAAAACTAACACTGTCAGCCTCTTGGTTTACAAGCCACCCTTTCAATGAGGGTGCTAGTGGCATGTGAGCCAAACATTAAACATGACAAGGATGAGCGCTCATACTCTGCCCAAAGCCCCTACATTACAAATTGATCTAACAGTGAGTAGATTAGCAGTTTACTTAAGCTTTTTTACACCATAAAACTCCTGCTGCTTCCTGCTGAGCATGCATTAGGGTGATTATGCCATGAGTCAGTTTTGGCTTGCTGAGGTAAACATGGCATCATTGGTAATCTCTGGGCTCAACAGGGCAACAGCAATCTGTTAAAACACAAACCACAATCGGTTCCTGTCTGGCTCTTCCACCTGCCAGTACCTCACACCCACCGCGCCACACTATGCATGAAAAATTCAAACCTATCGCTTACACATAATGACAACCAAATTGCTTTGTCGTTAACAGAAACCAGGCTGGAAAGGTGAGACAGAAAGAGAGTGTGACACTGAGGATAACAGGTGTGGGAGAGGTTGAGTGCTTCAATCCATTTTTCAGTTTTTCTCTTATTTTGTCCACATTTAGCGTAGCCTTCTGTAACCATCAATTTAAAGGGGTTTGCTTTTTCTTCTGATTTGCAAAGCTGACTTAAGTTTAAGTTGAGTCTACAAATAAGACCAGAAAAAGGTCTTCATCTAAGTCACACATTTGCAAACGAGGACCCCATTGACATGCTGACTGCAAGTGTATAAGCGGTGTACAATAACATTATCAATAACAATATCTGTAATAATATTGCAATATTGCATTTAATGCAAATGAAAAATCAATAAAATTTGATTATTTTATACAAAAAAAAGTTGTTATGAAGTAGACAAGGTGTTTGTTTTCTTTAATTGTTAATGGCTAATGTATTAATTAAAAAAATTGTATGGACAAGCTCTGTTAAGAGGGATTTCAAAGTGCAGGGAATTATTTGGAGAAAAAAAATATAACAATGTATGAGACTGGCATTTAAGTGGAATCATGTCTGAAAAACTGTGTATGTAATGGGCAGCCAAATTACTATTTCTATGTAGAATTGTATTTTTATTAAGTGTTTGTGGTGTTTCAAGTTAGCATAACACAACATTTATAGTGTTGTATTAAATCGATTTTGATGGTGACACGCTGGCTTATCGCTAAGCGCATTTTCCTACTGATCTGATCATGTTCTCCTCGGGTCTGTGTGGGTTTACTCTGTCAATACTCTGGTTTCCTTCCACAAAAAATGGATTTAATGTAAATTGGTTCCTATAAATTTCTCCAAGATACAGTGGTGTGTGTTTCTGCTTGTGTGAGTGTGGGTGAGTGTGTGCCCTACAATTAATTGACACCTCGTCCTTGGTATTTCGGCACAACACGTTCTCCCCTGGATTAACATGGGACACCATCCTCCCTCCAACCTTCAAACTGTTTTCATGCTAGTGCTAAAATGTAGCATTTCAAGAAGTCAGGCCTTCCCTAAAACGTGTCTCAACTATCTTATAGACTGACGTAGTTTTCTAAGCACCACCTACACATCTATGAAATTTGCAACCACGACTTTCTGTAATTTTTCCCACTTCCTCTGTATAGGACTGAAACACACCAATGAATGAAACATTTAGCCCATGCTATGCATTAAATTAGGATTTTTGGAATCTCAGTTGAAGCAGCTTTACTCACATAATAAAGATAGATGAGTGTCTCCTGACCAACATATACTTACTCAGCTGCAAGGGTTTTGGCGCTAAAGTCACAAAACCTACTTCAACGGCTTTCGTGCTAACTAAGCTTGTCCCTGACCCGTGTCTAAAAATGCCCAAAAAATGGTCATAATGTTGATAGTGGTGGTAATAATGAAAACAATGAAAATGATTATAAGGGCTTGGATATTGGCACATTCACCTTTCAGTGCTGGGGATCCTGATTCAAATCCCAATCTGGGTGTTTCTTTGTTCTCCTCTTGTTTTCCTTGGGTTTTTCTGTTTCCTTCCACAGTATAAAAATTGATTCAAGGTATTGCTGCTCCAAATTGCCCTGATCCAAATTGTCCCATATATTGTGTGTGTACAAGTCCTTAGTACAGGATTAAGTGAAAGATACCAAGGTGAGATGATATGGTGATAAATATGCTGATGATAAAGATAATGATGTGTGGATTTAAAAAAATATGTATAATCATTGTAAATATAATGATGATGGTAACCTTTGCCCCAACTGTGGGGCTGTTAATGAGTTTTCTCTAGACTGTGATAATGCATTTTTTTTCTGGTTATAATCATTTATTCATTCATTCCTTTATTCTTTATATTCTGCTTAATCTTCTACTAGGGTTGCAGGATGGGAGGGGGGCTGGGGGGCATCCAGGGGAGAACACCATGGACAGGGCGGGAATCTATCACTGAACACACTGACTCATACACACAAACACACACTATATTGGGTACTTTACAGCATTCAATTTTGCCTTAATTACCTCAATTTTGACCTTAAATCCATGTTTGTGAACTGTGAGAGGAAAAGCTAACACGGGGAGAACATGGATACTCCAGCCAAAACAGAATTTAAACCAGGAATCCACAGCGCTGAGAGGCAAAGGTGCCAAGTAAATAACTAAGTTAACTCAATGGTTTATGATCAGTTTTAATAAATGCTTAATTAGTAAACAATCCAGGTTTAGATTGAAGTGTTAGCTTTTGCACTTGATGATGAACAATGATGTTTCCTAAATAATAACGCTGAGCAAAAAAAAGTTATAAATATATTTTTCTGCTGATTTATTTTACTCGTTATGTTTAATCACTAATAAAAAGAGCTTTTGAGGAAGGTTAACAAGGCTACACCAAGAGTCCTGCTTCTCCTTTCTCTCCTGTTTTTTCTCTCCTTCATCATCCTCTCTTTCCTTTCTCAGCATGTGCTTGCGGCAGTGAGTAACTGCTTGCTGGAGGGCTGAAAGTTAGTCACCTCTGAGCCATCACTTCCCCCTGGCTGCTGCAAAATTACAAAAAGGGAAGTGCTTTCTTCCTCTGTGCGACCCTCTCCTTCTCCTTTCCCTGTGTTCAGGCCTGAACAATGCTTTGTCCATATGCAGGCCTCTTTTTAATACACATCAAAGGGGCTGCGTGTAACACGAGAGAGTCGAGGCTCCATCGGCAGCAGCCACACGCGCTCAATGCGTTTCTTTATCGTGAAGGGTAAATGACTTCAAAGTGGCACGCCTCAGTCTTCACTGAGTCATTGAGAGAGACGGGTTGAAAGATTTCTCATGAGATACTGAAGGTGCCATCACAAAGATACCATTTAACATCTCGCGTGTGTGTATATGTGAATCGGTATGTGTGATTGAAGAGGAGATGTGAGCCATACAGCACTTGTGCAGTGGTACAATTAAGAGAGAGAAGAGGGAGAAAGAGAAAGAGGGGGCGCTATTAAGGGAAAGGCCCCAAATTACTCAGTTGCAACAGGATGTTCATCAACAATGGCAAAGGGAATTGTTCTCCATCTGGGAAATGTGGGGTGGAAATTAATGATGGAAAATCTTTGATCTCTTTGTTTCTCAAATTCTGAATTCAGCAGCAGGTAACAGGAAACAAATGTGTATAAAAAGTGACACAAATACATGAATTTTTTCCCCATATTTATACACACACTGAGTGAAGTGAGCCCACGTTCTCGGGTCGGTGGGCAGACTTGTTAGCCTTGGTTAGGTTCTCCCAAGGGCACTTCAGTACTTGACTGCGAATCAAACCGGGGACCATCAGGACCCAATGCTGATTCATTAGCCACAAGCTTACAACGCCACAAATGAATAAATTAAGTACTTATGATCTATGGTCAAAGTTTATTCAGATATGTGCATTTTATTGTAGAGTTTAGTGCTGCAAAATGCACAACTGAACAATTACATATAACAACTGAACATTTACAAAGAAATGATGTTTAGATCTTTATAAAACCCTTTGTACAATATACTTTTACAAATAAAAGTGTTTTTAACTTGTTAAAATGGTAACACGTTACCTAAATCCAGTATTTATAATGCATTATAAATGCATTTATAAAAATGTATAAAGTTTTCATAATGCTTTATAATACTTGTTATAAACCTTTGTTAATGTCAATATATGTAGATAACCACACTCATAAGGTGTTATAAGAACATGCCATAAGGCTTTATAACACAAAGTAATGCATTATAAATGATATATAAAACTGTTCATCAACTTATAAACGTTCAAAGAATCAAAAGTTTAAATAAGTTCAGATTTTAATGCTATATGTCACTTTGTGCTTATGACAAATGTTATAAAGTATTATGAATACTTTATAAAGCTTTATTATAATCCTCTTATAATCTGCTTATTATGAATACCCAATTCATAGTGTCAACATTAAAATTTATAGACAGAGCTCCGTAAAATATCAGGAACATTTCTTATTGAGAAAAACCTGTCATAATCAAGCCGTTATGTTGATTAAATGTATATGGGCAATAGTAATAATACAAAATTAATCTTTCAATATAGAATGATTTAGATAATACCACAAAATGCAGCTTTATATTTAGCCTTATAGCAATTTTATAAGGAATTGAAGATGGTTGTACAGAGTTATCCATAGATATTGACACCCAACAAATGTTTTCTATGTGTAAATCAGTTGACATATATTCTAGTAAAAACATTTACATATATCATTACTAGCAAATATTTTAAAACAAAACAAACTGTGCTGTAGCTGTTTAATTAAAACCAGCATCATAAAATTCATTTTGGCAGTAGGTTGTAAATATTTGGCATTCTAATTTAATGTCATAATGCGAAGAATTAGTAACCAGTGTACCATCTTGGTAACACTATCTAGAAAATTGTTATTCCTTATGTATTAAAAGTGCAAAAAAAATTTATAAATTATGTTTAATGGTTTATAAAATTGGTCATAAACTTATGCATATGTTTGCAGATGTTTATCACAGTCATATGCGAAAAAAGTAGTTTCCTTTACTAAGGTAATATGACGTTACTTTACCCAATGCCTTTAAGGACAGCTTATAAGTTTTGATAAGCTGTAATGAGCAGTTTCAGGGAAGGCATTAATTTACCATAAACCTTATAACTTTATGACCCTGGTCTCTACAATAACTTAATAAAAAACTGTTAAATATACATTTTATAATGCATTGTCAGATTGTGTTATTAAGCCTTATGACATATTCTTATAACACTTGATAAGTGTGGCTATGAATATTCATGTACATTAACAGAGGCTTATGACCAATTTTATAATTCACATGGAATACCTTATAAAGCTTTATAAATGTGATTATAATACATTATTAATACCAGATTTGTAGAACGTGTATCACAGTTTTCTTTATTATATATATATATGAGTTTGAGCTTTTTTTGCTCTTGAAACTCATGGGAAACCCAAGCACTGAGGTGCTAATGAGAGAACAGCAACAAATTATGCACAACCCCCCTCCCCCCCACACATAGCCTTTCCTTTTCTGGCACCTTCCTAAAAAACTCACCAAAGGCCTGAGTTAACAACTGAGACCCTGACTGTAGTGCTCAGGGTCAGACTACAACAGGCTGCCTCCTGTCGCTCAAATTCCTAGCATTTTACGCAGCTCCTGTCAAAACACAGGCCCAACCTGATCCTTGGCGTCTTACCTAGAGCCGACTTTACACAGCCCAGCAATGCTCACTTAAAATAACCCCTCGACCCTCAGAGTGCTGCTGCTAATCCTCCACACGAGCCTGGCAGCAGGGCCTGAATAAGCACAGCCGTTTATCCCGTGCTACAGGAACAGTCAGGGGGCAACATCATCCGGGGGGGTGGGGGGAGTTCAACACTCATGATGAGTGTCCAGCAGATGTCTGGAAAGACTGTGGAAAAATAAAGAGACATGTGACAATTATTTAAATACAGAGCATTTTAATGAGCAGGCATTGAACAGTTGCAGTAAAATTAAGTAATTATTTCTGCCAATCATATTCCATAGATTCATTTATTAAGAGAGTATAAATATAGACTACAATTAAATAGAATAGTTAAGAATAGAATAGAAAAGTCACTATACACAAGTACAATGAGATCAATTGAACTTAAAATATACATACAATTTAAATTTAAACAGTTCTGTAGCACAATATACATACTTTACAGAAGTTAAATATAAAAGTAACTGTGTTATATACAGGGAATGGGTTGTCACAATGGAATTCTGATAAAATTGGGTGCAATTCAGGGATGTCAACCACGTTTAAAAGACAGAGTAAGAATAATGTTTCAGTTTTGGGTAGTTGTTTCTCCATGCTGTGTCGCTCTGTGAGTAAGTACACTGTTTACCTTGCTTGGCCCAAGCACTCGTAAATAAGGCGGTTTGACGGGCAGAGATGAAAGCTCATTTCTGTCTTCAGTTCCCCGCTAGGCTCTTATTAAAAGGCTTTTACATGTAAACAGCCCAGATAGGTGAGCTTGTAAAACACAAGTCACACAGCCTTGCCTTTCTTTGACTTTCTGTTTTTTTTTCTTTCATTTTTTTTACTTTCTTCTTTTCTTGCTTTGCTGTCGTGACTTTCAGAGTGTTGTAATGTTTGCTTTTCAGGACTCTGGGTTAATGCATGGCCATTGTGCTCCTCATCAACATGACGCATTTCAGAACTCAATGAAAGCACTCTATAAAACCTGGTTCTATGACTCAATATACACTGATTAAAAAAACACAGGACCGATCCTTTGTTTAAATGTACAACACTCCAATTAAATTAGCCCTTCTTGCTCCAATACCATGTGGAGACCCAACAAGGCTCAACATCCTGATAAGAAACGGTTTTATCTTTTATACAGAAAAACAAAAAACATTGCACAATTTTGGGTTGCTATGCCAATATTTTTTATACTATTGATAACCGTTGCTACTGTAAACTATCCTTGAGTGTTAGTCTTCGTGATCTAGCGAGACCAGCATATAAGTTAAATAAAGTATATTCTTTCTGCTATTATTTTATGGTCCAGCAGGTACATTACAGTTCCTTAATAATATTTAACAGTTGAGCTTGGGATTTTTTTTTTCTGGTCAGTCATTGACCAATTTTAGAAAAAAAACCCTTTAGAAATATATTATTTGCCACACAACTTTATTTTATCAAAATATATCTCTTTTTTAATGATTTATAATGGCTGTAAATGCCTTGAATCATATTAGGGCTAAAACTATGATTGTACTTATTTTTGAATCCATAGATTATTCACTCAAATAATCAAATAAATGTTTGGGATAAGGTGGCACGGTGGCTTAGTGGTTAGCACATTGGCCTCTTAGCGCTGGGGATTTCCTGTTCAAATCCCTATCCGGTGGAGTTTACTTGTTTTTCCCGTGTCTGCATGGGTTTCCTCCGGGTTCTCCAGTTTACTCCCACATCCCAAAAACATGAAGGTAAACGGAATGCTCTAAATTGCCTTGTTTAGTGTGTGTATGTGTGTGTGACTGTGTGAGTGAGTGTGTACCCAGCGATGGATTGGCGCCCTGTCCTGGGTGTATCTTCACAGCACCCAAGATGTTCTCCCCTGAATGGTCATGGGGAACCCCTTATTAAAGAATAAGAGGAAGATAATGAAGGAATGAATGTTTGGGATGACCTAAAGTTTTTGAGAATTGAAGGATGTTCTCATGAATCATGATGTGTGGTAAAACAAGCAGCAGTTACTATGGTGTCTTTCATTTTGTGGTAATCAATCTAATTAATTGGTTAGTTCTTTATATTTTTTTACTGTTTCATGGATAACTAACTAAGAACAATTAGGTAGAAATAAAAGCACATATTTCTGTTGGCAAATAATTCCATTGCGTATAGCCTCAGTAAAACATAGGCTTTATTTTTACACAATTGACATTTTACACCGATTAAAATAAGCAGAGGTTGCAGTCAACATTCATATTAATCTGGACCAATCACTTATGATTGGAACTTCATTGTCATCTAAAATGAAAATGAAAAGAAGTACTTTATAACCCTTTAGTTACAGTACGGTTTCAGTGTTGTAGACCTTGTGGTGTTTAAAAAGATAGATGAATGGGTGGGGAGGTGAGTAGGTGTGTGGATAGATAGATTTATCCTGAGGAATTTTGTTCGTTTTCTTCTAAATGTTCTGTTAATTTGCCTTTTCAGAGTGCAAAAATTTTCCTTTGAATTAGAATAGTCGATAGAACAAATGTCAGAATTCCATGATCAGTTTCCATTAAGTTGTAACGTTAACCTTTCACTCAGTGCCTCACTAAGCCATGTCTTGCAGCAGTGCTTTGATATTCGGGACTCTGGAGATTTGATAAAGAAATTAGCTGTGATCTGAAAACAGGTTTACTAAGGTGCAGAGAGAAAAAAGACACTTTGCATCCTGTCCTTTTCACACAGTAAATGAGGAAAAAAACACGGCTATATGCAAACAACATGATCAAGAGAATTAAAAATGTATTCATGTCATCCTCTAGGGACCACATAGTAACGATCTTTTAAGAAGGCACTGGCAATTGAAAATGCTTTTTTTGTTAAGCAAATCAGCTATTAATAAGATATTGGAATTTTGCAAAATTTCAGTTTTAAGTTAAGGTTGAATTTAATTATAATGCAGGCCTTTGCCTTCAGCATTTCATAAATGTTCAGTTAACTCAAATGATTACAGATACACTCCATAATCCTGTGGACCTAAGTTGCATAGTTCATGGGTAGTATGATAGAGGTGGAGAGTTTATTGGGAAAGGGTCAGTGAACTTCTGAGGCATGTATTAGACTATTTTTGGTATGAATCCGCTATTTATAATGCATTATAAGTGCATTCATAAAGCTTTATAATGTGTTCTTGGTGCTTTATAAAATCTCATAGGATTTTGTTAATGTACAAAGATGTTTATAATCATAGTCATAAATTCTAATTAACAATTTGACATAAGGCTTTATAACACAAAGCTACATACTGTAATGCATTATAATGAGACCCTATTTAAATTTTTACTTCTTTGGATGTTTAGACATTCTTACTTAAAACAAGATGATTACACTTCACTGAAGCTTTCTACGGAGCATTTATGAGCTTTTATTAGTCTTTATGTACTATTATGTATGAATTACCCTTTAAAACGTTAATTAAATACTACACTAACTTTATGCCTCTGAAGAGAGCTTAATAGCTTTTATAAACGGTTATTAGAACTTATAAAGTCATTTTTAGAAAAAGCACTGGTTGATCAGAAATGTTATAAGGCTTTATGTCACTGATCTTTATAATAAGTTTATGAACAGTTAAAAATATTATTTGTAATACATTGTGTTACTTTGTGTTATAAAGCCTGAATGCATGTTCTTAAAACACTTTATGAATGTATTTTACTCTTTATGATGATACTTATAAAGCATTATGAAGACTTTATAAAGCTTTATAAATGTGTTCATTCAGGGAAATTTAGAGCCCCCGGAGGAAACCCACTCAGACACGGGGAGAACATGGAAACTCCACCCAGATAGGGACTCGAACCGGGAATCCCCAGCGCTGAGAGGCGAACGTGCTAACCACTAAGCCACCGTGTCGCCACCGTATCTCTATAATAAGTTTATTAAGGGTTAAGATATATAATTTATAATGCAATATGTCACTTTGTGTTATAAGACCTCACGACATGTTCTTTATAACACTTTATGAATGTGGTTATGTACGTCAATATACAATAACAAAGGCTTATCACAAGTATTATAAAGCAGTATGAAGCTTTTCAGTGCCAGACTGCACAAATGTTCTTTAATTTAATACAGTTGCTTAAAAACTTTTACACTAAAGTCAGAGCTATTAATTGTATACAGTGAAATAAAAATCCTGTAAACCACTTGAAGGAATTTTTACATTCATAACAATGTTATGTTCATATACTTGCCTGTAAAGCAGTCCATATTTTTAAGTATATACATATTTGTTTCGTTTACAGGTGATAGCAGAAATAGCTTGTTTATTTTTGGTGAAAACTACAATGGGAGAGGGGTGGGGGCTCAGTATGGAGGCAGAAGAGGCGCAGAGAATGGCGCTCCTTACAAACTCTAGCTCAGGTAAATGATGCTTCTGACAGAGTGCTTTGTTTGCATCGTTAATGGGAAGAAGGGGGAATATGGGACTTAATGAGTCTCTGACCTTGTGGCACTGACCCCACACTAACAACACACAATGACAATCAGAAATATGTGGACACCCCTTGGCAAATTTTATTTATTTATTTTTTTGGTAGAAGAAGTTTAAATATATGCTCTTTTGTTTTCTTATAACTCTTTTGAGATACTGTAAATTGCAATATTGATGGACACTCAAAACTTCCTACAAATCAGCCTAAGCTGACCTTTCTTTTAATTGTTAAATGGGTAAGGCAAGAAATAATTGACAAATTATAAGAATCTGAACATTAAACTGGACATTAATCTGAACAGTAAATTAGAATAATAGAATGATCTTTCTCTAACTTACATTACATGACTGACACTGACATTTTTTGATGTTCCCTAGACGTCGCCACAACAAGACCATCTGCATATTCTACATGACCTCAAATTCCTTTCTTGATGCTTCCCTCCTATTTACCTGGACAGCAGGCTGGCACTAAATAATGCACTGATACATACACTGTTAATGCCTAGGACAACTTTTTATCTGTAATTGCTCTATCTGCATGTCTTTGGATGTGGAATGAAGTTAAAGAATCTGAAGGAAAAATCACAAAGTCACAAGGAAGATATGCAGACTTCACACAGAAAAGACCTGTGTTTACCCGGTCTGAAATCAAACCAAGGATTTTTTTTTGCTGGAAACACAATGCAGGGATGTTCTTTACTATTAGCTTTTACTTCTGATCCAGTAGAATCAGTATGCTAAAAATATTAGATATTTAGTAACGGTGCAACTATATCCACAAACCTGCACCAACAGCTGACCAATGTCTGTGAACATAACAGTTTAAATTCCAGGTCCATTGATGTTACCAATGTGGGCCCTTGAGCAAAACTCTTTGTTCATTGCTTCAGTGGTGCTTTATGGCCAAACCTGTGTTCTGACCGCAACCAAGTTGGGATACATACCAATACCAAATACCAATACTTGTAAGTTGGTTAAGATAAAAGCATCTGTTAATTGAACAAATGTAAATGTGATGTTAATGTATGGAAACACGTTTGCCCTTACCACAGAGTGCAGTATTTCAACCTTTGTTTCTAATACAAATTAAATTATGTTGCCATATTCCCTGTGCTTCTTTTAGAAGTTCTACTGATAAGCCTAATGATGGTTCCACTTTTTATTGATTTAAGACACAGCATGTCTAAATAGGAACAACAACAACAAACACACAGCCATTGCATATTGCATGGTACAATGCATTACCTGTAGAAAAAGAATAAGGTCATTTGTATTTGTATTTGTACTTCTTAAATCTCAAAAAGTTACACATCATCATTTTGGAATCTAATTGTCATGCTACTTAAGGCCATTGTCAATTGTCCTGGTGCTTTTGTTAATATATTGTTTGCTGTACATTCAACAGCTAATCGGCACCTTGTTTCGGCTTAGTTAAGCCCCCTTTTTGACCTGTTTAGGTTTGAGAAGCATTAGTGTGAAAGGGAAAGCATCTATCTATTCACCTGTTCTGACCTGGAGCTACATTCTTTGCTATTTATTTCTCTCTTTCTTTCTGTCTGTCTCTCTCAATCTCTTCTGCTTGCTTTGTGCCCGGGGCTGTAAGTGGTCTTTGAAGTGACACAGTACCTGTGTATTTAAAAAAGAAAGGGAATTCCTTTTGTTCCTAAATTCCATTCAACCTGTGCTTGGAAGGTGGTCTGTGTGTACCATGCATAAGAGTTCAGAGCTGCCAAAGGGAGCTTAGTTTTTGGAATTTGTGTTTTGTACTTTAGTTTGACATCTAGTGGGGCACATTACTAGGAACCTGCTCCATCTCCTACTCTTGTATTAAAAATCATTTGGATTTAATTAATTGATATGTATTTGTGCCATATTCGTCATGGGCTGAGCATTCAAAGCCCTCTATATAGTTCCTGTGGGAAATACATGTCTAGTTTGGAATTTTAAGGTTGGAAACTTATGTTGATTTAATAAGATGAACATATTTGCAGAAGTTTATTAATAATTTTATAATACAATTTTATAAGTTTGTTGTAAAGTGGAAAACAAGGTATAGTCTTGAACATTATGGATGTAGCAGGAGTAAGAAATGTGGGTTTAAATATTTGCCTTCCGTGTTTTGACCTGGGGCACAACCAGGTCATCACTGACCCAAAACACTTTACCATACAGCTTCAGACAAAGAAGAGGGAGGATACGGTATGTGTGTTCCTGTTTCTTTGTGGATACAAGCCGGCCGTTATATGCTGAATTTGGTCGTGTGCTGCAAGATGATTAGTGAGGAACTGAAACTCAGATCTAATCAGCTCTTGGCATTATTTCTAAGATTTTAACTTTACTTAGATAAATGAAATGTTCAAGAGACAAAGACAGTAAGAACCATTAAAGACAACAAAGGTTCATGATACATATCCATGTAAATGAATTTTGTACACCATTCATTCATGGTTTGTAAAGCATACTTTGTTGAAACTTCTGACCTCGACTCTAATTAACAGTTTGGGAAACAACTTCAGATTTATTATCATAAAGAAATGGTTTTCACATGCATTGCCTCCCTAAACTTTATATTGCATTTGTAAACTGCAGTGAGGCCAGACACAAAATGGCTTCGGTACTTATGGCTTAGGTTTGCTTATACCAAACCAAATATGTGTACATAACTGCTGCTCAATTATCCCAAGGAGCAAAGTTTATTTAAATCGGCCTGAATCTTGTCAGGTATCTATTATGATGTCCACGCAATGTCCAAATAAGTTCCAAAAAGTCCCAAATGATTGATTGAATAACATTTCCATTACACGACTGGTGTGAACATGAAAAAAAATCCAAAGTTCACAAATTATCTAGCCGGAGAGACGATGAAACTGTTTGTGTTTGAATGTGTGAGTGAGTGTGCTCTGCGATGGATTGGCACCCTGTTCTGGGTGTGTCTGCCCAGTGACTGATACATTCTCCCCTGGATGGGCATAGGGAACCCCACCGCAAGCCTAGTAAAGGATTACGTGGAAGATTATGAATGAATAATGTATTTAAATTGCAGAAAATGTGGGTCTTAACCCAAGGCCAAATAATAATACACATCCGCAAACATGTGTTCTGATCAGTAATTGATAATGTCACTGCCAACAAAGTAATATTGTAAGTTATTAAAGATTATTCTTTTCACAGAAAGGTCAGTAATGTTAGACAGCAGTAAAACCAAGCAAACCGAGAGAGCAAAAAAAACAAAACAAAAGCAAAGTATGCAGGCTGGTAAGTGTCTGAAGCTGAAGCTGCCATAGGACTGGACAGGAGACTGAGGTAGAACCTCTAGGCAGAAGCTACTACTGAAATGAAAACCAAATCTACAAGCAGCATAGAACTTTGCAAACTAAAAACAATAACAATACAACACAACAAAAGCAAAAATCAAAGGCCTCTCAAAAGAAGAAGAGAGGGGAGAAAAGCAAACCAAAATGAGATGAAGGTGATAAAAATCAGTTAAATTTGAAAGACCACACACTATGTGATGGACTAGTGGTAGAGCAGGTATAACAGTTTAATGTTTTTCAAATAAAATGAGGCAATCACAACTGTAATGCCACTGACTAAAAAAAAACTCTAATTTTTTTGCTAATCCTAAATGTTCACATACTTATATATTTAAAATGTTATAGTGATTTTCATAATGCATTTGTCTCCTTACATTTTAAGAAATTTGTTTAAAAATTTTTGTTAAATTAGTCTAAAACTTATGTATGAGGTCATGAAAGTCACTGAAGTTGAACTTTTAGGAACTTCAATGGAATTTGGAAGTATTATAATATTGTTATTTTTAAAACAACTCACAGATGTGATTATGTTTGATATGACATTGAGCTTCCCAGAATGAAAAACTGAAGATGAGAAAATACTAATCCCTTATTTTTATAATGTCTCTCTGATTTCTTAAACCTTTCTTTCTCTCTGAATGAATATGGTGACATAAATTGATGGGAGGACCACGATGGATGGATGAGGGTTGGAAAAGCAATGGAGTAAAAAACAGGGGCAAAAGAGAAGTGCTTTCCGCACAAACGATGTGACAGCACACTGATGGAGTTACTCATTAAGAGAGACCATTTCCTTGTGTGTGTTTTTCGTGTGTGTGTGTGTGTGTGTGTGTGTGTGTGTGTGTGTGTGTGTGTGTGGATAGGAAAGTTCAAAGTTTATACTTCAAACCATAATGTCTTTTTTTGTCTTTTATTTGATTTTTTTTCTTATTTATCTGTTTGTTCATTTATTTTGTTAAAGTTTTGGATGAATGCATTTTTAATATTTATTCATATTCTTATTACACACCTAATTTTTAATCTGTAATACCTATTTTTACACACTTATTCAGCTTCACTTGTCTGTTTGGTACAAATTTTGTAATCGATTTTTAGACCACTTCCCGATGTTCAATTAAGCTGAAATTTTGTATACAGGCTCACTTTCGATGACAATACATGAATCAATTAACAGATTTACCAACTAATTCATTGATTAGTGTCAATTAATTGATCAAGACAA
>JAOUQT010206441.1:0-17797 GCA_025769995.1 Xyliphius kryptos
CACCTACGCACTACAACTCCCAGAAGACAACGCGCTTCCCGGAATTAACCCCTTATTCTCCTAACAAGCCACACCTTTCTAAAAAAAGTTATTGCTAATAAAAACTGCATTTTTTATTTGATTTTGTATTTACTGTAATATCTTTATTGTCTAATATTTAAAATCGATGATGGATTTTTATTTAGCGAAGCAAAAATATTTACAAACTAGGTATCAATACTCTCGAACAGAAAACGAAAGTGAAAGTAAAAGTCGGCCGTAAGACTCAAGAGGAGAGGACTAAAATACAAGCTAGTTTGAGTAATCAATAATTTTATAAAAATTATTTTATGTTTTCTCTTACTTAATACAGGATATATCCACCTTACCTAAAGTCTGTAAAAAGTATTTAGAATAACATATTAATATAAACTTTATTAAAGGACACTTATAAAGGCGGTTTCAGAAAAAAGCATAAATTAACCACAAACATTATACAACTTAATAAGGCTGGTCTTCACAATAAGTTAATCAGTTATTAAAATACACAGTACATCTTTAATTAATTCTGTCGGTTTGTTTTATTATGCCTTGTACCATTCTCATATTATTTAATTAGTGGACTTCTAAACATCTGTGAAGGTTCATGGTAGGAATTATAAAGCACTATAAATACTTTATAAAGATTTATGAATGTGTTCATATAATATTTTGAGTACTGGATTAATAGAAAGTGTAATCAAATTCACATATAAGTTTATATTTCATTTGTTTTTGGTTTTTGTAAAATAAAGAACATTAAAATCATAATAAGACATTTGTGAAAAAGCACACTTGCTGTATACTATGTTTTTATCAATGGCGGTCTGCCAGAGCCTTCAAAGCTCTGAATCACAGAATAATGCCAATTAGTTTTAATTGTAATTAAAAATATATATATATCTGTCAATTTTCTTTTGTAATGTTACCTTTAGATGTGCTGCTTCCAGACGTATTTTGTAATTGAAGCATTTAGCCAATCATATTTCAGCATCATTGGTTGCCAGGTTTTAAAATTTTCTGCCTTCTTTTTCATACATAATGAATATTGTTGTCCTGAGTATCAATAAATATGTGTAGATCAAGCTTTTGCTTCAGTCAAATTTTGAGTTCCTTGTATCAGCACTTTCTAGAGGGAGGATGGATTCTGTACAAATAATCAGGATTCATTCAGGATTTGTGATAAATATTATTTTCCTAAATAATATTGCAATTTCATGAGGTTATTGTTGGTGATTTTTATGTTTGGCTACACGATTGCAATAGACAGAGGATTTTACAGGCTTAAATAACAACTATATTATATTATATATAATATACCATTATATTATATTAACTCTATTATTATTTTAAGATCATTAAAACACTGTTGTATGCTATCTGCCTGTTGCCCACACTCACCACCGCCCTACATGCCGTGGCACTACCATCAAAACAAATTATCTGTGATGCAGCGGTTCTTTATACTGCATTTCGGCATAATAAGGTGTTTTTCTAGCTATAGTTATTGACAGGTAAAAATTAATACAGATAGATAATTACTGAAGGCCCATGTGTAAAATGCACGGCCCGCCTCTGGTTTTCATCGTGGGAAGTTCGTCATCATGGGTGAGGTTGTTGCTGCTATTTGCTTGATTTAAATCAGGCAGACGAGTTGAGTTAGGTTGAGATCCGCAGAAACTCCTCACAAGGTAAATACAATTATATATATATATACACACAGTATATATAGCAAATTTACAAATTGTATTTGTACTATTTAGTATAGTATCAAGCACTGAAAATAAACTTACACCAATTAAATATATATATTTTTTATGGTAATGGCTCCATACTTATATTTGAAATTTGTTAAACCTTGTGCCCAAAGATGGATTAGTGCCCTGTCCTAGGGGTATCTTCCCAGCATTCGAAACATTCTTCCCTGGCTGGGCATGGAAATCATTTTTCGCATCATAAATGCCAGAATTATTCTAATAAAATATGACATTTATTAAAAAAAAAAAATTTGTTATGTGAAAAAAAGAAAATATTTTGGTACAAAATCTTTTATTCCAATATGATTTAATATAATCTTCTATGTATTGTGTAAAATTAAATAAAAAGTTGCTGGTAAAATATATACAACATAGTAAATATAACAAAAAACAAACAGATGCACATGCAGGATTCTATCTGCTAAGACATTTGTATCGACATTCTATTCCATAGTGATTATTTGTAATGATATGTTGTATATATTTATTTTGTTCAAAGATTTGGCACTCAGAAAGGACACAATATACAGTAATAATACTGTATTACAACATCTTTTTTTATTTGTTTTTCTTTAGAGATTTCAACTTACATAGCAATGGCACAGAATGACACAAGCCTTTGTTTTGTCTCCTGGAACATTTGTAATATTAAAACAAACATATCAGATGTAAGGAGAAAGCTTTTAAATATAAGGACTGATGTTGCTTTCATTCAAGAAACACACAAAACAAATGGCTGGACTGCACTGGAGAATGTAGAAGGATGGAAATCTTACTTTACTGTATACAACTCTAAAAGTGTTGCAATTCTGATAAGAGACAAAGAAGCATTTGAGTACATCTGCCATGATGAGGATCCCTGTGGAGGTTACATTGTGCTCTTCTGTCATTTGTATGGACAGTTGTTCACTCTGGTTAATGTCTACAATTTTCAGTGTGACAGAGACGTCTTGAGAAGACTGACAGATTACTTGAAGGAGACGACTGAGGGTATGCTGGTTGTTGGTGGAGATTTTAACACAGTTTTAAATCCATGGATTGATCAAAGATCTTTAGTTCATTATGTACAGCATTCACCAGTAAGAAATTATTTAGAAGATTTTATTACCTCTTTAAATCTCAGAGACACTTGGTCATACTCTCATCCAACTAATGAGGGCTTTACACAATGTCAGGATGACAGGAAATCCAGATTGGACATGTTTTTTATACCTGATGACATGATGAATGCAGTAATCAGTTGCAATCCAAGCAGCAATACAATTAACACCAGGATTATTTCTGATCACTATCCTCTTATCCTGAAACTCAATCTGAAGCAGCAGCATGAAAAGAAAACACCAAAAGTTGCTTCGAAGTTGAAAGAAATTAAACAGGACAGAACAGCTGAGAGAAGACCAGGATTGATTAGTGGTGCAGAAATACTGAGCGTCATCAAGTCTATGACTGACTCAAATGAAGAAAGAGCTGATCACCTGACACTGGACTATTACAAACGATACTGCTGCCCAATGACAGAGATATTAAAGATACAGTTCAACTGCATGATAGCAAACAATTGTATTTCTGATGGTTTTAATAAATACAACTCTTTAGGGGACCAACACACATTCAATGTTAACTATTTGATATTATCTCGGATTTTGGCAAAACGTCTTAGTGTCTTCTTCACACCCTCTTTGAGGGGAAGAAAAATAGGAAGACTTAATGCACTCGTCACAGTAACATTTCCAAAACAATCTCAGAAAATTAATTGGTCCTTTCTGAATAAATGCCTCAGTAATCTGAAACAAACTAAACCGGCCCGTCCTCGAGACTTCACCATTCTGAAATCTCTCCTTCACAAAGACAAAGAATCATCTGTAGAACGTAGACACCTGAAGATTGGATGTCCACTCACTAACACCATCCTCAATCTTGCTTTGACTCAGCTAAAATCTCGACTTCTATTCACAAACAATAGTGTTGTCTGTTTTTACAGACAGGCTTTGTTCATTGATATAGAACCCCACATGTTTGTCACAGTTAACAGGAAAGTGAAGGAATTCGGGAAGGAATCTGGACTTAAAATAATAATTACCAGTCACAAGTGTAAAAAAAAGAAATAATAATGCAAAATATAAGAATGTAAATAATTCAACATAGTCATAAAAAACATAATCAAGTAAAGCAAGCATTAATTGGAAATATATAATGTAGCACTTAACGCAATGTAATACAGAACCCTTAATAAATGTTTCCACAAAGGCTCTTTACAATTAAAAAAAATCGTTAGATTACTATTAACGAGATTGATTATGTTTATTGAATTTGTCCTATTTACTCAGTTGTTCAAAGTTTTGACTTACATTGCGCTTCTGTATTTTCGGTAAAAGCCACAAAAAGCAAAACAAAAAGGTGGAAAAGGCACAATATGTATCAAGGTTTATTAAAATGGTTTATTATTACTTTTCTGATGTGACAATGAATGTTTTTCCATCCTGTAGTTTTGATAAACCATGACACACATTGTGCCTTTTTTTTTTAGGAGTAGCCATTTTTATATTTACCATAAATTATGACCTAGAAGTGCCACCATAGAATAAAAAACGTTATCTGGAATGACCATTGAATTCTAGAGAGGTAAATATATTCATGAAGAAAAATATAGAACAAAAGGAAAATAAAAGATATGATAAAGACATAATGAAGGTTAATAAAACAATAAGGTACGAAAGGGTATGCATCATTGTGAATCAATCATGAGAAAAGGGTGTTATTTGTTACGATCAGAACTGTCTTTGTGGTGCAACGAATACGGAGTAACTCATATGACGCTGGGACAGAGACTAACAAGGGAACCGCGTATAAACAAAGGACAGGTGAGACACGTGACGGATTAAACACAGTTGAAGATAATGACACGACATCAAACCGAAGCAAGGACTTATTAATCGAATTAAATGACTTCAATTAACAGGAAATGAAATGCAAGATCCTGCGGGCCTTGCAGTACTTGAAAGATGCCCCTAACATGGAGTATCTTAAAACAAATATGTGGGGTCTCTCACCCAAGTGTCCGTGACCGTGCCGCACTAACAGTCCCAAGCATACACAGTGAAGTCCCTGTGCTGGTGCCGACATCAGCCGCGTAGAGGAGACTCGCAACGTCTACCAGTGCGAAGTCTGACCCGCGCAATATGTGAGGATGCTGTGTGTGGAGGGGTAGAGGAAGCCGAGGTGATCTGCAAAGCCAGGGGGTAATGCAGGAATCTTTGCAGTCAGGATAAAGAAAAGAGAAAAATGTGCAAGTGGGGTAAATGGATGAGAAGCATGGAATTAGAATGGGAAGCTGGGACAGGAACAGATGTAGTGAGGCACTAGCTAAACAGGTGGATGGAAGATGTGACATCTTCTAGGTTTAGGGGGACGAAGGTCTGATGGCCGCTGAGCAATGTCCTTGACGAAAAAAGATGCCAAGCAACGTACTAAGGGTAGCACGGTCACTTGGAATCAAAAATAAAAGCCAATAGAACATGCCAGAGCAGTGATGGGCTGAACTCTACATGGTCCCAGCATTCTGTTACGATCAGAACCGTTTTTGTTGTGCCAAGAATAATAAATACAGAGGTGCAGATTAACAGAGTTTTTTATGCTGAGACAACGTGGAACAGAACATGCACAATAACAGAGTAACTCATAGGACGCTGGGACAGACACGAACAGTAGAAAAGCGTATAAATAACGGACAGGTAAGACACCTGATGAATTAAACACAGTTGAAGATAATGACGACATCAAACTGAAACAAGGTCTAATTAATCAAATTAAGTGACATGACGTGCAGACAGGACAAGATCAGGGAATAAACAGAAAATGAAACGCATGATCTTGCAGGCCTTACATTATTAGAATATGAAGCATTATTCATAATAATACACAACCTCTAGTGCCTTATTGCTTTTTATAAAATGGTTAAAAAGACACTATAATAATTCATAAATGTGTTTTTTTGTTATTTGAAACTTAATTATTAATAAACTGGAAATCAACTCATTGTTTATGATAATTTGCATTTCCATTTATGGTCAGTGATTCAAAATAATGTATTATAAATCATGCACTGATATGAACGTAAAGCACTTAAAGGTGTGCATTATTGTTATTATAATATTAGAGATGGACAACTGGTTTAGCCAATCAGATTTTAGGACCGTAACGATATGTTATATAAGCATCCACGAGTAATCCATAATCTTGCATTAAAAATAAATTATACATATTTTTAAGTACTTATTTCTGACTTTTAGTGCTTCTTTTTTTCTTTGTTTATTTTATTTATTTATCAATGTAATATTTATTTAATATATGTTAATCTCTTACTTTTGACATAATTAATGTTTATTTAATTGTTCTTTTGATCAAAGTTCTAGATATTCTTTGTTTCTTTTTTTTTTAAAGCAATTATGGAATTGCTTTGTTATTTAGCCTCTAAAGAGGATTTTCCTTAATTAAAATCTAATTTACCCTGAGCTCATTTTTAATACCTTTATTACTTCTGGCTTTATTAAATTCTGTGTATTTCAGCCAAAACCTTTAACTAATATGTATCTACAGATATACTGTATATTATCTATTAATTATGGTGTCTGCTGGTAAAACTTTGCTAAAGTAGAGGTAAAATATGTTTTGAAGCTGGTAAATAAAATTTTAGCTGACCATCGGTCATCTGAGAATTATCGGCTTAATATACACACGTTTACATATCTGTCCATCATGTATGATGTCTAATCTTATCAATCATGTATGTGTTATAGGTGTATGTAAGATGCAATACTTCTTTATAGTATATATAAAAGTTGTATTTAAACACAAATAAAGGGCATGACTACATGCAAATCTGTATCTCTTACTTTGCAACTTAACCTGTGAGAATGTAGTTATTCTTAGTAAAAACTTTAATTACTTTAATTTCTTTAAAGTTTTACTTTATTGTCTTTAATGTTACATAAGTAATGATACATTTATTTTTAAAAAAGCAGAACCATTTACAAAATAGGTATCTATTTACTCACAACCCTAAAACGAAAGTAAAAGTTAAAGTCAGATGGTCAGACTCACAGGAAATGAAACCAAATCTAAATTTGTTTTTCCTTCATTTGTCTTTACATAACAGATGTCAGGATAAAATCTGATTTTAATATACGTGATTTCATGATATTTGTCAAAGTGTACTTTAGTTTGTACATAATAATAGAAGTCCATTTCTTTACTTGTCTTTTATCATGAACAAGATTTGAGATGGCTTTATAAAGAAAATGGCTGTTCAGAACTAAATGTAATAAATCTTTCATAAACATAATGTGACATTTACAAGGAGCTGAACCTGTAATTGTGTAATGATAATATATACTGTAATTATTGAGATGTTTTTGTGGAAAATGTCAAGACTGACACCCTTTTTAAGACAAAAAAAAAAACCTTTAAGTTGTCATAATCTCACAATTCTTTTTTCTGAAATTGTAAATATTATATACTGCTTTTATATTCATAACGCCAAGTCAACTGTTCTTTGTATACAGACTGCAGATGCAGATTATCAATAAATGAAGAAAAAAAAAGACAGTCAAAAAGATATTTTTAAAATTCTTTTGACCCAATGTCAAGTGTGCTATGCACCCGTGGCATGTTTTCCTTATCGTTTCAGTTAATTGACTCTTTTCTTTTATCTTGCGTTAAATAACTATTAAGAAGCGTTAAATAACCAGCCTTAAGAAGTTACAATATGTACATAACTTGGCAGCTAGAGTTCTTACACGCACCAGAACATGAAAATGCACCCCCCCCAATATTGAATATTTGCATTGGCTTCTGGTTCAATAACATATACAGAAAAAATACTACTCTTGGTCTTTAAATAACTGCATGCTTTGGCCCCTCAATATCTGTCTGATTTACTGTCTAAATAATGTCCATCAGGTTCACTGTGGTCTGCTGATTCCCACTTACTGTCTGTCTGTTCTGCAAAACTCTGCACGTATGGTGACAAGGCATTCAGTGTCATTGGTCTTAAGTGGTGCGACTCCATTTCACTGCACCGCCGAGAATCTATGTCTCTAGTTACTTTTAAGAAGCTTTTAAAAACATATCTTATTAAATCTGCTTTTTAAATTTTTTTGTTTTTTGTATTACTTTTTGTTTTTATGAATTTCATTCTATAATCTTTAATGTTTTCATTGTATGAGATGTTTGCTGTTATTCTTCTTTGCTTTTTTTATTTTCTTCTTATATTGCAAGTATCCTTGTGTATCTTCAAAGGTGCATATAAATAAAATTCTATAATTTTTTAATTATTATTATTATTGGACATGTCAGGAGTACATAAATTTTGTCCTACCTCTGATAAAATATTCCATTTCTGCTAACAAGATTTAAAATATGTAATGTAAAGTCTTTTGGATGACTTTTCTGCTGTTATGAAGCTCTAAGCTGAACCTAACACAATGACAAACACCAATTCTCAACATTTGGGATGTTTTTTACTCTCAAATGTATACTGAGGACACACTTGAATCATTGGCATTTTGTTAAAGATGTCGGATGAAAACTAAACAAAACCTCAACATATTGCTTTACCTTTAAAAGACAACATATAATGTATGTGCATGAGGAAAATAGGAAAAGCTATAAGGGAAAATCAATTGGGCAGAGATACTGAGTGCCATTTACTGATTTTGCCATATCTTCTTCTGACTGATACAATCTTCTACAAAAAAATACTGTCTAATTCAGAGCGCCTCATGATGAAGTATGATTGCCTTTTGAGAATATCTGGATTCCAACAGATCCAAGGAAAATTCTATTTTAAAGAAATAGCTTTTTTTTATTCATGATATATGATAATCATTCCAACTTTGGCAATTTGCCTCACTAAAGATTAAAGAAAAATCAGCACCAAAAAGATGTCTTAAAATCTCATCGGTCATTATTCTCCCCTTGATGGGCATGGGGATCTCTGCCTGCGACCCCGGTAGAGGATTATGTGGGAGATAATGAACAGATGGATGGAATAATAATAATAATGTACACATGACTCCTACAAACAAAAACGTACAGCAGGAGGCGGTGCTCTTACTATTGCGGAAGCACACCGAGGTATACTTCAGAAAATGTACCCCTTACAAAAAAAACCAAATAAACTAAAATCATCAAGGGGTCCTAACCGACCCAACTCTGATAAATCAGTCTGATAAAATCAAGCCAACTATCTGTTTTAATCAAACAAACATTTTAGCAACATAATGGGCTCTGTGCATGCATCACTTCCTCGTTTGGTGTAAGGATCGTAGGATGTTTCCGGTCGGTAAGTGAAAGTTTCCGTGTTATGGCTGAGTCTATGATGTTTACAAGGTGCCTCTTGGACTTACTGAAGTTTACTGTTAATGACATGTGGCGTATCGTCAGAGCATCAAGTATAGCACCAAAGAGTAAACATGAAAAGGGTTTTTAAGTTATACGTTTTATCCTACTTCTGTAATTTTGAGGGTTTATCGCTGATGCAAAGTCTTCTGCTGCTGTCCTGTGCCTCTCATCTACAGTAGTGCATTACTGATTAATGTCACAGAGCTGTACTGAACACCACTTGCATTGTAAGATAGAGAACATAAGCTGCTTGGACTTGGACAATTTTTTTGCACTCTGTGGCTCACAGGAATAGTTGGCTACCTATTTTACATCACTTGAATAACCATGTCTACTGTCCATGTCTACGCTGTTACACGCGTGCACTTTATGTTAAGTTGTGTAGTTGCTGTTTTATGTAGCATTTATGTAGAACATTATTTAGTTCCAATCAACAATGCACACCACTTCATATTGTTGGAATGATCAATAAAACCACTTGAAATTGAACTACTCTCCCTGCCAGTCATCATTCAGATGATGTCTGATAAGCAAACCTGAACCACACACAAATAACTCTCCACCCGGATAATACTGTATTGCTCTCTGCTTTTAATGTTATATAGTACTGCTCTGCAGTGGTGCTTAGATCTGTTGTCCTTATGGTGTTCAAATGATAATTTTGTCCGTTTACAAGTCATGTTTAGGACACGAACACAGACAGGAGGTAGGTAGATGGAGACGCACAAGTGTTTAGTGAAAAGATTTACATATTACTGGATGTTCACCAGCATCCTGAGTTTTTAGCGGAAACTATGTCATGGCCCAGCATGCACAGAGCCCATATTTTATACTATTATTTTAAAATGTGGTTCTGAGGTGAGGCAAAAAATAAATCCATATAGAAGTATGTTATATTGTAAATGTTTTTTTTCCTCTGCTCTTGTTTTCTCATTTGTAAGTCGCTGTTGAATAAAAGTGTCTGCTAAATAAAATGTAAATGTTTTCCTAACACAATATATCAGCATGTTTTTATTACTTAACATGTATTGTACTTTAAGAACCTATCCTGACATAATTACGACATCCACATGAGGTGTGTGCATTATACTGAAAGGTACAAATAGATACTTGATTTATGGCCAAATATGGACAACAATGTCTCAGTAAGGGTGTGAAACTTCCTATAATAATAATAACTACGCATACCCTGTTAGTGAGTGTTGATGCACAGAGACAGAAAGCGTGATCTCACACGACAACATATCTTTCATTTGAATCACCTTGTCTTTTACTCAGTCATTTATGTTATTTAGAGTTAACTGCCTAATGGCTTTACTGTTTGTTAATGGTCAACATTGAAGAGTCAGCATCTGGTCAGCATTCCAATATATTATATTTTGTCCATGTTGGTGACCAGGTATATTAATGTAAGTAAATCCCTAAAAATGATTTCAAAGCAAATTGATTTTATATAATTAGCTAATAAATAATATATATACACCCCCATAAAAAAGGATTGAGGGGAAGATAATGAATGAATAAATGAATGAATGAATCATTACATTTACATTTATATTTAGTCATTTAGCAGATGCTTTTATCCAAAGCGACTTATAAATGAGAGAACAAAATCATATATACTGTCTATCACCAGTCAAAATTTTGGACAGGCCTCCTTTTAGCTTACACGTTGTCAGTTCCACTTACTGTAAAGATGGACTTTGTAGTTCTACAATTTCAGACTGTAGTCTATTTGCTTGTGGACTACAGTGGGTAAGTCCCCTTTACTTTATTTTAATATGCAGGACCGTAAAAGTAGCACTACAGAGAAGGTATTTTTGGTTGGTGCATTATTCCTAAACCAGCAGTGTCACTAAGGTGTTTAAATAAAACTACAGAGGCACTGCTGCACTAAAACCCCGTCATTGCATTAGTGTCACTGCAGAACTGACAATAACCAATACACTACCCAAATCATACTTGTTTTGTGATGCTTCTGACGAATAGAGAACAGTTAACCAACAGAGAACAGAGAACCAACAGAAAACCAACAGACTTACAAAAACAACAACAACAGTAGTAATATAACCAACACCTTATGTCAAAATTTGATTGATTTATGACCTGGGCGGGACTTCCGTCGTCCCGAGGCGGGACTTCCGGGGTTGTCCTCTGCCGGAAGTCCCTCCTAGAAGGCGTGGTGTCCTTTTCAAAGGCCCTCCCCTCCAAGAAGGCCCGGCGGCCATTTTAAAGTCCCTCCTCCCTCCCACCTAGCAGGTCGGCGGCCATTTTAAAGTCCCTTCCCAACTAGTAGGCAAGGCGTCCATTTTAAAAGAACCACCTCCACCTCTTTCACCCCGCATGCTCTTTTTAATTTACGATTGTTGTTACGTGTATTAGGATATATGTTTACAATGACAGTTTGCCATTCCTGACCTCGGGCAAAGAAGCAATAACTTTATGCCAGACAGACGTCACTTAGTGGCGTCCTGTCATTCTGTGAACAAAATTCACATCTGTGGTAACGTTTACCCGACCTACAATACTGACCAATGTTTTACGATACCCCCCCCCACTGACCACGAACGAAGACGCACTAAGCTTTTTGCCTTTAAGCTTTTTTTAAAAAACATTTCTTTAATCCGACTCTTACAGCAGACATTGTTAACATTTAACAACCCTTATAGTAAATTAGGCACTGCAAATGTTGAAAATATGCATGCATATAAAAATATGAATTAGATGTTTCACTTAGGTTAACATTACCCTAAGTATTGTCTTGTGTTAAACAACAAACTTACCAAACCCTTTACAAACCTGTTTTTAAAAAGAGTTAGACTCACAACTATTTTTTAGGACAAATGCGTTTTAAACAATGACTGTTTTATAACCAGACCGCATAGCGACCTGTAGGCAACTCTTTCCCATCATCTGTGAGTCTAAACTCATGCTTGGTGTTTAATGCATCCCCCAGCGGGGTGTGGTTTACAACAATGGTGTCGACCATGTGAGACTTTTGCTATGAAAGATACTTCAAAACCGCAGTTTTTTGTAAGTTAATAATATAAAACAAATGAAACATCGTTTGACCAGACCTATTTATTTTACATATTCATTTTTATACAGAAACGTTAGGAGGTTATGTTTTTATAAACGGTGTTAAACCCATGTCTAACATTTCTTTATGCAGACTCGCTGTGTTTTTCCTCTATTTTACATTTATTTAATCAACACACTTCTATTAAATTAGGTATTGATAAATGTTTAAAATATATAAAAAAAGTGAAAGATTTTTTCACTTAGGTTAACATAGCCCCAAGTATTGTACTAATGTTTTGTGTTAAACAACAAACCTATCAAATACTTTACAAAACTTTTTAAAAAGAGTTAGACTTGCAACTATTTTTAGCACGAATGCTTTTTAATATAAAGCTAATTTATGAAAAAAAGACCACTCTTTGTAACCTGTAGGCTACTATCACGATTAGTTGTGTTCACACTTCAAGTTTCTAACACCTCACACATCACCCTATCAGATTGTGGAAGGGGGATTTTACAATGTATTAACCACTTGTAAGAAATTTGGAATGAAAGCAAAACCCCATTGTTTGCAAATTTGATATACAGATATGTGTAAAAAGCAAATCTTGTCATTATCATAGAAATCCAACTTAACATTAAGCCAGGATTTTTAGGAAAAAGTCCTTATCTTTTTAAACATTTGTTAGAAACAAAATGTTAGAGGTTGGTATGCTATTTTTCAACCTTATACAAGTGAGAAATCTTCTTTAAAAAGTCAATGTGTTGCTTTCCCAACCATTGTAAATGCGGCCGCGTGTTTAAAAATGTAACAATGAAAAAGATGTTTTAGGCCAACAGCAAACCATAGTTTCCATACAATGCTGACCAGATGTAAGTTAGACATCAGTTTTATGACACTCCTGATATCGCCGCAAAAATGCAATAAACTTTTTCTTGTTTCACAGATTTGTCAGGTTTTTAAAAGGGTAACTGTTTGTCAAAACAGACCACACTCCTGATTAGACAAAAATGTGTATGTTCCTAACTATCTATTGTCACAAACAACAACAACAACAACAAAAAAAAAGGTTAATTACAGAACGTTTGTGTATTGTAAAGCTTATTTAAAAACTATTTAGTGGCGTCAACCTATTTAAGGCCCCTTTTTATAAAAAATAATAATAATTTATATTTTTAACTGATAGTACATTCTCCATTTAGATTTAAATAGTGTCATCCTAACCACCACCAAACCATGCGCACACAGTTTGGTGAGTTATGGTTTTAATCTAGGAAAAATTAAACTAAGATAAAACTATAAGAAATCAAAATACATTTTATGCAACAACATTTTAAAATCTTTATTATAAACACATACAGATAAATGTCATTTTAGCGTTTGAAAAAGTTTGTAGGCTTCATTTAGAATGTTTTTATTTCTTAGATACTTATAAACAAGTAATTTAATGCTAGTGTTTTTGTCAACAGGGTTTTTAACCAAGTTCTATTTTATAAAATAACCTGATAATAATATTCTTATGGGTTACTAAACAAGTATCAAGTTCTGACTTGACAATTTACCCTTGTTTAAATTAACCAGAGTTTATTTGATTAAAATCATTTAAATGTAAAAAAAAGCCCATGTTTAGAATGTTTTTATTTCTTAGAAACTTACAACCATGTAAAAATGTGTTTTTTCTCAGTTCTGCTTTAAACTAAGTTCCATGGTTTATTAAACAAGAATTGAGTTCTGACAACTTTTTTTATTTTAATGTAAGGAAACTTAAATTGTAGAAATAAAAAAACATAGCTTTAACAAAGATTTAACATTACTTCTTAAGTACTAAATCACACAGCTTGTTAGACTTTTTGTGTTAAATAAAGTTCTATTTATAAAAATAGCACGATGTTCTAATGACTTATTGAACAAGAAATGTGTTTTAAATTAACACTTTAACATTCTTTATGTTTGACCAAATGGCATTAAAATAGGCTAACCATTTTTAACTACTTCTACTATAAGAGTAGTGCTAAGTGTTTTTCACACCCATGTTTTTAAATGCCTGTTTATTCTACCACGTTACAACCAGTTCCATTGAGATTTTAAAGGTGTCAAACCACACACTGGTCAAATAACTCAAAAGACATGAGATTTACAATGTTTTTATCAGAAACACATACAAAAATGTTATTTGTAGCACTTTACAACAAATCTTTATTAAGCACAATTTTTAAACACTGATACCACGGAAAAAATGTTTTTAATAGTTGTGTTTTAAACCAACTTCTATTTTATTAAAAAAAAACATTATGAAAACACTGCTGGTTTTTGCAAGAAGCATATTCTGACAATAAAATGACAAACTAAAATGTTACAAACATAGCATTATTTCTTAAACACTCATTACAAACCATGTTAAAATTTTGTCTGGCATGTATTAAACTGTGTTCTGTTTTTATAAAAATACAAATCTTAAGTCAATAGTGTATTTCTCATGTACATAATTAAGGGCATTTTCTTTTGTCAATTAATAGATAAAACAATATAAAAGTCCTTACCTTATATCAACATAAAAGGTAAATTGGAATAAGTGGTACATTTTACAACAATTATATCATCACACGCCCCAACTAAAGCTGGCCTGTCAATGTATTAAACTAATGTCTGATACAGATTGTTGAAATCTTTAAGACCAATATATGTTGAAATAAATATTTAGATTCTGACAACATAGCCACCTAATGTTTAAATTTGCTAAATTGTTGCACAAAGGATTTCTGATCATGTTAAACAAAGCCTCTTAAAGATCTGTTAAGTTTCACGACATGCATCTTTCCTACTCAGATAACTGTCTCTTTGGAACTAAGGCTTCTGTGACACAATCTGGTGGGGTGTGGTGTTTACGATGTCTTGGCAACACAAGACCCTCAAAACTTTTTACAGACAGACAAATGTCATTTTAGTTTAGGTCAAACCACTTAAATATTTCAATGTTATAAGTTGTGATCCTAAGAAACAATGTTTACAGTTGACTTACAAACGTGTAACATTATTTATTCATTTACCTGATGTTCTGTAGAAATTAATACAGACAAAACAAGTTTTTCTTTTTTATCGGAGTGTCTGCTATGATAAATAATAATGTATCTTCCATTAAGGTGCTTTATTTTGTTAGTTGGTATTTCAGATTATTTGTAGGATTGAAGCAGTGTGAATGTCATTACTTACTATAAATATTTCCCTTACTATTTACTTACTATAAATATTTACTTACTATAAATAAGACCCTTAACCCTCATTCTGTATGTATCCCTGTGTTCTGACCCCAAACATTAAGTGGGATACTTGTAGTCGCTTTGGATGTAAGCGTCTGATCATTGACCAAATGTAAATATCATCATCTGCTTACACGTGCAAATTTGCATTTTTTTTTTACTTTTTCATCTAATGTAAATAATAAACATCAGTTTACAACTGGTTCACAACTGATGTTGTTATGAAGGTGGATTTTTGCTCCTGTACCTTACTAAATATTCCAAAACTTCAGACAAAACAGATAAAAAATTGATTGATAGTTGTTTAGATTTGTAGGATCACCTCACAGACGTAAGACGTAGGCCATTTTCCAGATCTGTGAAATGAGATTTGAGGACAGATACAAGTTAAAAACATATGATCGTGGGATTGTGGTAAAATCTACAGCAAGTTTTAGATAATAGGCTTCCAAATCATCAAGGCCTGGTGATTTAGTGTTATCCAACAACTTTAGGGCATTTGATACCTCAGAAATAGAAAATCAGCCCTTGGCTATAAAATGATATAAAATAAGAATTATGTTTTGCATATTTTAAAAGTTTACTATCCATTTAGTAATTTGGTGTTACTGTTTTTTTTTTTTTGTATTATGACTTTGCAGTATAGGGTTGTTGTAATTATCCGCATCATTTAATTTATAACTAACCAGTTTGACACAATAATTCATGGATATTATACAAGTATCAGGCTTTACATAGTACACACCTCGGCTTCATGCGCATTGCATCTGTTCATTTACCCACAAGTTACATTATTACGTTATAGTAGACGCATGGCGTGGATAAGCAAACCAAATAGTTTTTACCAGCAATGTGTCAGTCTTAAAATTATTTAAAATAATAATTATGTTTTGCATATTTTAAAAGTTGAGCATCCATTTGACTTTGCAGTATAGTGTTGTAATTATCCACATCACTTAATTTATAACTAGCCCGTTTGACACAGTAATACATGGATATTATACAAGTAGCAGACTTTACATAGTGCACACGTCGACTTCATGCGCATTGTATCTGTTCTTTTACCCACAAGTTACATTATTACGTTATAGTAGAAGCATGTCGTGGATAAGCAAAGCCGAATAGTTTTTACCAGCAATGTGTAAAGGTTATAGTCTTATTTGAAATTGTTCTCTCATTTTACAAAGCATGGACAAAGTTGAATCAAATAGTTTCATATGTATATAGGATATATCTAGCTACACCTATCATAGTTGCCTGACTGGATTTAGTATAACTTAACTTTAATTTGTTTATTTAACATAAATTGGGAGCATGTAAAACATTGCTGGACTGTGTAAAACAATCAGCATATAATCACAATTTTAATATTTATTGTACCACATTTAAGTGCAAACTAAATGTTTGTATGTACAGAATATAAGTCGCTTTGTTAACAAGTTCAAAACCCTCTGTGTGGCACTATGGTATAATATAAACATGATTAGTGCAGACTTTGTCAAAATATTGAAAGAAAAAAGTGTGGTTACATTTTTTAACAAACATCATAAGGTGTGGTGGCCTGGGTATGCCAGCATAGGCTGTGAGTGGTGTGATGACATGGTCTCATTAAGGTTATGCTTTCAAAATTCTTTACCCTGAAAGACAAAATGTTAATTGTTGTGAAGCGTATTTTTATTTTACTAGTAATTAATAAATAATACATGTTTAAAAAGTTTACATTTTCATCAATTAATAGTGTCTGAGTGTAATGTTCAGATGAGATATAGAAAGGTGTTTTATTTAAATTGGTAACATGAGTTCACATTTATGTCTCGTAAATGTAAATTTTAAGGAATTATTCTCTTTTTCTTAATACATTTTTCTTGATGAATGGTCAATTGCTACATGGTAAGAATCCTTTACTTTTTTTAATTTCAAAATTTTTAAATTGTACATGGGACTGAATTATTGGATAAAGTTGTTGAATAATCGATATTTATAGTAAGTAATGACATTCACACTGCTTCAATCCTGCAAATAATCTGAAATACCAACTAACAAAATAAAGCGCCTTAAAGAAAAAATACATTATTATTTATCATAGCAGACACTCTGTGATAAAAAAAGAAAAAAACTTGTTTTGTTTGTAATAATTTCTACAGAACATCAGGTAAATGAATAAATAATGTTACACATGTGCAAGTCAACTGTAAACATTGTTTCTTAGGATCACAACTTATAACATTAAAATATTTAAGTAATTTGTCCTAAACTAAAATGACATTTGTCTGTCTGTAAAAAGTTTTGTGGGTCTTGTGTTGCCAAGACATCGTAAACACCACACCCCCACCAGATTGTGT
>JAOUQT010206545.1:0-17797 GCA_025769995.1 Xyliphius kryptos
GAAGAAAAAGCTTCCAGAGGAAGTGAGGAAAAAACCTTAAGAGGAACCAGACTCATAAGGGAACCCATTCTCATTTGGGTGATACAATACAATCTGTATACATCTAATACATAGTTATATAACTAAAAATCATATATAACATTTAAAAATATTGTCCAGTTTTGGTGAGCCGTGGGAATTGAAGTCTCAGTTTCCTGTTCCTTAGTGTGACCTAGTGTGATCTTCTTCTGCTGTAGCTTCTTAACTTCTTCACGGTTCAATGTGTTGTGTGTTCACAGATGCCATTCTTCATTTCTCGGTTGCCTTACTATCATCTCAAACCAGTCTGCACATTCTCCTCTAAACTCACATCAACAAGGCATTTTCATCCATTTTCCGATGATTGCCCCGATGGTGTTAGGGAAATGTAGATTATTGTTGTCTGCCGATACTAGTGGATTCACCAGACACCTTGATGAATCCTGCTCAGTGTCGCCCTGTGGTGGGTGGCAGAACTCTTCCCCTTTCAATTTTAAATAAGAAACAAAAAACAATGTGGCTGTAAACATTTTTATTTTATACAAATGCAACATTATAACATTCAACAGCATGCACACATTTTGTAAAATTCCTAGGTAATATGAATGGAGGTCATTTGTAAATATGCATTAATCTTTGCAAATTTTTTGTACAAAAAGTACCGTTGTTTTGTTTGAGTTTTGATAGTTTTGATAGTTCATTCTGAAGACACAATATATTGTTTAGGTTAATGAGACTAAATAATTCACACGGACAATATTTTTTTAATTAAATTTTTATTATGATTAATATCTGAACAATACTGCATTGTAAAAAAAAATCACTTTCAGCTATATCTATAAATATTGCTATTCAATTATAACATTAACCATCTGGCATATGTACTCATTAATAATTGATGGGAGACAGGTGACTGCTGAATTATAGTAGCTCCTCTTACAGTACACGCGTCTTCAGGTAGTAAAGGCAGAGTTGGTGTCCAGTTCTGAAACACTCTTTAGTACAGAATGGTGTGATTCTATTTAATGGAAGCTGTACGTTTGTTGTAATGCCAGTGGACTTCACTTAAGCCCAGTGAGTGTTACTTCATTTCTCCAGGTAGATTTTTTTATGTTATTGATAGACAGAATAGTGATAATGGTAAATTAACTTTAAAACTTGAGTTTAAAAAGCAGGTCTTGACCAAACATAAGAGTTGTACGTTTCTGACAGCATTATAGTACAGTAGTTTCACACTATAAAATTTTAGTCATTGGTATTTCAGAATTCTTATGATCACATGATGCCTTCAAATTTGGATAATGGTGTAATTTTATTGTTTTAAAAAGGACATATTGGGGTAGGTATAAACTTTAGTATTATAGTAATATATATTCATAATAAAACATAAATAAAAAATAAATTGTTAAAATGCATTTATTTATTCACGGTGTGCAGTGTTTTCCTAATGAATTTCTATATAAAATCTAGATATTTTTAATAGAATGCATCACCATGGAAACATATGTAAAAAATAAGTTAGAAAACCTGCAAAAATGTAACACTGATTTAAAAAGTTCTAGCACGCTTTCTCAAGCAACTTTACTGCATCATGTAAATACATCATAAATACAGAGATTCCCCTGTAGCCCTAGAGTAGTCGACTATGTACTAAAAAAGAAAGTTGCTCAGCATCTAGAAACATACTGTTAATATAACTTCTCTCTGTATTGCTTTTGACTTTGACACAGACTCACAGACTCAATTCGTGAGGCTGGATAGATTATTAAATGTCTTTCAGCAGAAATCAGCATAGCTGATTTTCTGGCGTTATTTGTAAACATACATTATGATTATTTATGGTTAGTTGGCTATAATTTCTTTTGGAATTTGTATGATTAGCATTACAGCTTGTAGTTTTTTCGGAGTCTGATACAGGGTTATTTCTGGGTTAAAGTTTCTTCCAAACCTGCAAAGATGGTTAAATAACTATTATCCCCGATTTCCCCATGTATATTTCTTGTATGAGCAAAATGAATTTGTCAAATTTTCTCCATCCATGCTGTATATATGTTTATAAACTCTAGCAACATTGAGTTCTATATTGCAAACAAATGCACAAATCCCTTAATAATATTCAGGGAAAATACTTATATAACACCACGCTTTCGTAATTGCTGTATGACACTTACATATTGGGATGGTGGCATAATCACCTCACACCACGGAGGTCCAGAGTTCGATACCTAGATGAGGTGGCCTAAGTCATTTCTGTGTGGAATTTGCATGTTCTCAATGTATCCCTGTGTATTGTCTCCCAGAATGCAAAAACTATGAATGATAGGTGAATTGGAGATATCACATTCCCCATCTTTTATTTGTGTATGAATGTATGCTTGTATAATGCTTGTCTAATATGAGTGTATGCATATAGACTTATTCCTCTGATGGGTGCTGAAATGACGTTAAACCATAAACCCTTAATATTCTTTTCTCTCTGTGAATGTATCCAGCATTCCGGGTCAGCATCTACTGAGAGATATCCTTACCAAAATAAGATTTGATTGAATACATTTAGATAAATTAGTTATGTGTAATTCTGCATAATATATTTTAGAATGAATGATGTATTTTCTTGAGACACTAATATTGAAAATCTTTACAGCCAGAGAAAAGAAGGCGTCCTGCACAATTCTTCAAACAAATGTGCTCACAGCTTTGAAAATTTTAAGGAGCAAAAGCAAGAAGAGCTTCGTATAAAACGAAGGAGAATCACTGCAGGTGTCTTTAAAGCAATTGGCAGCAAACCTCAGGAAACTGTGGAAATCCATAACTTTTTTATCAGCTGATGGCCCCTAAATGAACTGAACTCCAATTGTCATGCTGACTTACTGTTGTAGCTGCTATACCAGGATGTACTTTATAGCCAGCGCCAATTTTTGTTGTAAAATTTCAAATTCAGATCAGATCTTACCATCCTCTATGGTTAAACCACTGATGAAGAGTGATAAAGCATGAAATAATTCCCTTATTCTATTCTGCTACAGAGCAAGTATGATGAAGGAGTCTGAATACAAAGAAAAATATGAGACAGATGAAAAAATAAATAAAAATAAAAAAGACGGACCCACATATACCTCCTCTGTCCACCTGACAATTCTGTCCTGCCAATCTCCAAGTTCTACATTTTACCTTACCCAATCACTCTCTATTTCTCTCTGCAGAGTAAAAAACAGGCAATCTGTACACAGGTCAACTCTATATCTATCCATTACCAAATTACATTTGTCCTGCAGCCTGGAGAGTCAGCAAGAAGCAACAAGTTGCCTGTTCAAACCATGTGAACATAATATCATAGCTTATAATGGAACAGCAGAAAAGACCTGTGACCATAGCATGGCCAATGTTAAATCTTGGACTTCCAGGCGTGACACCAGCTCTGATTCACTGGTGCAGCTAGCTAATTTATCACCATTGATATTCAGAGCAAGGTGGGACTCATCCTCGGAGGCAGTCAAAGTGAAGGAAAAGGCTAATGATGTCTTAGGGACTCTGCGGAGCAATCAAACAGGGCACGTTCAAGGCTCAGGTAGGATTCTCAGCTGCCTTTCTTTCAATAGTCACTGCAAATGGGGTCAGGCCTAACTTCACTCACATACCTTATTTCCCTCTATTTCCATACTATCAGTAATGATATTGAAACATTGTTCAGTCCGCACACATCACACAATAGCTAAGCATGTTCATTTTCAACCCTGCCTGCCTGGTCACCTTGTGATTTGAGCCTCATGCATTTTTAATGAGATGGTTTAAAAAAAAACCCTATGTTTCTCTTCAGATAGTATAGAGCTTAAAACAAATACACTTATTTCTTATGTATATTATAATTAGTTTCCCTTCATATATTTGATGTAGATTTGGTGATTCCTTAATAGAATAAATCCAATCAGCATTTCAGAGAAAGCGATGGTTATCCTGTATAATAAGAAACTCATAGTTTCTTAGAGCAATAAAATTACACAAGAGTTAAAGTGCCACTGATTGGTTGATCAGGGTCAGGCTGTACAGTAAGAATTACCCTGAGATGAATGTAGTATATATTATATAGATATTATTATATAGACAGGGGATAGATATTTAGGACTTTTAACATAAAAGACTTTTAATCAGATTAAACATTTTTTAGAATGACATTTGTCATAGTTTTGCAAATGACCTCTTAATATATCCAAATATTTAATGTTTAACAATATCCCTACATCAACCGTAATGCATCAGCTATAATGCATGCTCTCAATTAATAATCCTTCAGCAGCAGACCTTATCAGATCTCCCATTCACATTCTCCCATTTTGAGTAGAGAATAATTGGCCTCTCTGCAGCACATTGATCTTTTGCAGGCAGTCTGCAGGGCATGTGACAATCTGCATGCATGACTGTGCTCTGGAGGGCAAACACTATGCAATCACTGTAGACAGGGAACAAGAAAGTGCTCATGTCCTAAAGTTATATTTTATCGATATACAGTTCATTTGAGTGCATGTTTCTCAATCACTCATTGTCTTCCTATGTCACTGACAGTGTCAGTATTCAGCAGAATATTTTATTCCTAGCTTTATCTGGGTTAGTTGAGATTCTGCTAAAAATGAAAGGCGATGAACTGAGAAAAATCTCAGCTGTAGTCAGCCTGACACTTCTTAGCAAGAATAAATGCGTACAATTATCTAAAAAACGTCTTGTCTACCAATTGTTACTAATTGTCTTTTTACCTTTTGTCTTTTCTGTTTTATTTTCCGTTTATATCACAATAGCAGATCAAATGTCTCCAACTAACCCTGTATTTTCCTCTTTCATACCAACCGTTCATGTCCTCTCTCACCACATCTCAAAACCACCTCCTTTACCTCACCTCCTCCTCCATCAAAATGGATAATATATGACTGCTAATAAAAGTTTAATAAAAAGCTGTATTATTCTTGAAGAAAATCATTCTGTGTGTGTGTGTGTGTGTGTGTGTAAAATTGAACTTGCTTCTAATTAGTGGAGTCTGGATTGTGTGTGAAAACCACCTACCTGGTCAGCGTGCCATGTTCCCACACGACAATGGTTCCTAGACTACAGGAGCATGGTGTCGCTTCCCACCTGCTTAACAGTTGCATCTGTGGATCCAGCAGCACCAACCAGTTTCAGCTCCTGAGCCTTAAAGTACACAGTAATATTTATTTTGACATGCTTTAACATTATGTAGATATTATTATTATATTATTATTATTATTAATGCTACTTTGTTTATAAGTAGATGCATGCGTTATATAATATTAGCTAACAAACATACCAGTTTGGTGAAACCTTTTCAAATTACATGTGTATACAGATGTACTTGATGTAAAATGTGTCTTATTTATGTATCATCAAATTTTTATAATGCTCTAATGAAATATTATTGGTGTAACTGTACTATAAGGATCGCAGAGCAATATTACACATTTTAATGCAGAGATATACTATTGTCTTTGTCCAGTATTCCCAAAAAGCAAAATCAAACAATCACATAAACTCTTATATGAACCATACAGATGAAATCTGATATGATGTCAGAATTCAGATTGAATATGATTATGTATTCTAGGCACTGTTCAAAGGACATGAAAAAAGGGGGTTGTAATGGGGATACTAGTCTGGGTGCAGAAAGAATGTGCAGTTGTTTTAAAAACAGTTCAATAGGTACTCAAATCAGAATCCGCTAGACAAGCAAAAGGTTATGCCAGTCACAAACAACATCCAAAGGGTTAGGCAAAACTCATAGTAATAAACAACAGTAAAGGAGCCAAAGAGCAGCATGGTACGCATATGATACTTGGTGCTGAATAAAAAGGAAAAGATAGTTTTAAATTTGCAAATAAACACACAGCACATGAAAATAATAGAAAATGTTAAGTAATTGGTTGATTGGGAGTTTTAGTTCTTTTGCTCTGCCATTTTAGGCGACTGCAGGATTGGTTACCTATACTGTATAATCAGAATCTGTGAGTCGAATCTCACTCAATCTAAGTAATTCTATCAAAGATTAAAATAGAGAGAGCGTTCATTAACTTAATGTGTGTTGGAGTGAGATGCATTTACATGTTTTTAATTATTTTTAACTTCCTGGTCTGGTTACAATAAGGATTTACATTGAAATTAGCTTAGTAGTTTAACTGAGAAGCTCAACTCTATATTATAAAAACAAGATTTCTTTTATGACAAAGTGAAAAACTTTAAGACCGAGGCAAACTAGTAATACTATTACGGAAGGTTCCACAATTAACAGTTCAACTGATAACAGTTCAGGATAACATCCAACAAAGCCATAGTTTAGCAAAGATGGGTTGTGTTTCACCACTACATAAGATAATTGTCGGTTGGTTAAAAGAAATGTTTCACAGTAAAAAATTAGAAAGAATTTATATGTCATAATATCGGGAAAAGTCAGGCCTTCAGGCAGTATTGTTTTAGTAATTGTCATTACTATACCATGCATGATTGATATAACCATGCATGATTGATATAATTGTCATACCATGCATGATTGATATAACTGCATAAGCTTGCGGATAATTTGGAAAACCATTATTGCCACTGCATAAAGAAAGGAAACCTGAAATTGTATCATGCATAAAGGAGGCAATTTGTTACTTCTGTTCAGTTTTCTCAGCACAAAATGGGCTCAAATACATTGGAAATGTGTTCAGTGGTCAAATGTGTCCACGCTAAATAGATCATCTGGACTGTTTAAGGAAACGTGCCTCTGTGATGTGTGTCATTTTGTGATCTGCATATGTAAATAGACCATTGCTTAAATTAATAATGATTGGTTTGTGAATATATATACTGCTGTTAAAACATTTGCCAGAAACTTCTACATAAGTCTATATTATTAGAACAATGTCTGGCTTATTAAGCATAAATTACAACAGTGTTCACGAACATAAAGTGGTAGTACTTGACTTGTCTGCCTGCAGTCAAGATGACTCCTAGTAAAAAATAACACAAAGGGTGCAAAGGCATCCACAGAATACTGAGCAGCTCAAACATAGTAGAGTATACTGCAAGAATGGGAACAATTTCCACTTGTAAAATTGAATCAGTTAGTGTCTTTAATAAAGATTAAAAAACACTTTTTAACAATTATAATTATTTCTGTACCAGCTTTATTGAGTGTGTTGCAGGAATCATATTCTACATTTGTTTACATTTAAGCAAATATGATTTATTTTTTTTTCTTCACTGAACATCTTATACAAAAATGTATTTAGAAGATTATATGAATTCACAAATTTTATTTTATTTTATGTAAATGCATCCACTTGGATAATGTTTATATTGACATAAATGATACTACACTGTAGTTGGTATAACATCAATTGATGAGTTTGAAGGTGGAGAATCTGTCAAAGGTTTCAGACAGCAGGCTGACAGTGTTAGAATTTCAATCTGTTATCTGTTTTCCTAGTGTTTTCCAGTAGTTGGTTTCATAATCTACGCCTCTCTATATATATACAGATATTTTAAGTACCAAAAAGATACAGATAATGGCATATCTACTCCACAATACTGATTTATTACAGAGATAAATATTTAAATTCTGTACTTGTGTGCAAAGACTAAAAATGTGTCAGTGTTTACTATGTAGGCATGCGTTTACATCTTACAGGAGGCCTTACAGATTTTTCGTCCAGATTTCATATTCCACTCACAGAGACGAGTACAGCAACTGCAAAAAAGGGCCAGGGATAGACAAGCTGCAGATTCCATGATGCTGTTGCAGAACACCAATAAGAGGCAGAACTGCACCAAGACACACCCTCTCAGTGGTAAGAAAATGTATTGTAGTGACTGTTAAGTGTGTACAGTATGTGTTCATTGTATATTGCGCCAGTGTAAACTGAACCTGCAGCATTTTTTACAATGTTTTTTGCAAAAGTTTAAAAATAGACATAAAAAAGCATAAATGAACCAGGAGATGATTGGATGTCTCATGAACTTAGTAATTACAAGAGCATTAGTTAAGTGGCACAGTGTGAGAAACAAAGAAAGCAAGGTTTTACTTAATTATTAATGCAAGTTTAAAACAGGTGCTTGTAAATGGGTGGGTATTACATTGACTTTCGGAGGAGCCAGTTTGGCTGGCTACACAGCATTTAGGGAAGAGCAGTGTGGAAGTAACAATGGTGGCACTGTGAATGGCAGAAGGCTTTCCATTAATAGACATTACAATGGACATTGCTGAGGGCAAATGCACAAAGTGTCAAGGAATTAGTTAACTGGGTTAACAAGGCTAGGTATTAAAGTTGGTAAACGGGGAAAATAATAAGTAACAGAAATGCAGCCCGAAAGGTTGTTGTGGAGTGTCAGCTTTTTTTAAAATTGTGGGAGATAAACAGATACCAGTCAGATAATTATAGTTATAAATTATAGTTATAAATTATAGTTATAAATTATAAATGACACTATTATTCCGATGATACTGTATGTACATGAACCAATGTAAAGGTTTGCCATGCTGTTTTGGTTCTGTGTGGTGGGACGAACTGATTTCCTCTGGTTACTCAATCAAGTTTAGCATAAAACTAGGGATTCTTGCCTATTTATGTCATAGAGACCCTTATTTGATATAATTGGATATGATCAATCCAGCTGTTGGTCCTGGATCATCATGATATATGTAGTTTTAGAAACAAGAGCAACCAAAGAAAATTTTTGTCTGGCTTGTTCAGAGTTGTTGTCCAATGGTGGTTGGATCAGAGTTACTGGATTTTTAACAATGGACAATTTAGTTTTGATAATTAGAGTTTCTTGCATTATCACTGTCGGATTAGTGGAACTATACACTTTATTAAGTACAGTTAGCTAGTAAAAGGTTGTTTGAGTTACTGTTGCCTCGAGTCAGCCTGCCCATTCTCCTCTCCACCTCCCACATCAACAAAGCAGTTTCATCCATAAAACTGACACTCACAGGATATTTTCTGACCATTACCTGTAAACCCCAGAGATGGTTGTACGTGAAAATTGCTTTTGTGCATGACCATCCTGTCTGACACCAACAAACTGTTCACATTCAAAGTCACCTAAGTCACATTTCTTCCCCATTCTGATGCTCGGTTTGGACTTCAGCAAGTTGTCATGCCTAAAGGCATTGAGTCATTGAGTTCTGGTCATGTGACTGGCTGATTAGATATTTGTGTTCACAAGCAATTGAGAAGGTGTGCTTAATAAAGTGACTAAATGCCAAAAAAACAGATAAATTATATCCTCTTGTCTCATTTATAAATGAGGCTGAAGGTGATCAGACATCTTACAGACTGATGATCTGTAATTTGTATAATCATATGATGATGATGATACATTCAATTTATATAGCGCCTTATAGGCACTATGCTATAATCCAGTGTGTTTTGTGCTTCATAGGACAGAAGTCATCAGTGTGATGCAACACCATCTGTTGCATTATTTAGTTGTTAGCCTGGAACTGAAGAAGGTTTTCTGTTACAAAGGCTTTAGTGTTTCACTGGTTGGAGTTCAAGCAAATTTATCTAACTAGACAGCACAGTGCTAGCGATCAGCTTGCTTTATCATGAGTGTGAAAATACATTATTTCCAGATATGCTACTTATCAGATTTAATAATTCAAGCTTAAACTAGATTGGATGTATCATTGTTTGTTTGTGTAGAGCATGCTAGATTGCTATAGCATCCATATTGTATCAAATCACTTGCAGCAGTGCAGTTGCAGAGAGTTCTGCAGTCACACATATGATGCAGTGAATCGCAGACCAGACCAAAAACACATCACTAATAATTGGACACTTGATCTAGGCATATTAGGGCATATAGATTATCTGGTATATTATATGATTTCAATGTCAGTAAGTATAAAAACAACCTATTGCAATAATCTATTCTATCTCAATGTGTGCTTTTCTCTTTGGACAAATTAACTCGATAGATTCTTTGGACAAATTAACTCGATGCTTTTCTCTTTGGACAAATTAACTCGATAGATTCTGTAGAATAACAGGATGCATCATATCTCTATTACAAAGTAGGCATTGCACTTTACTTCTCACACTGTGTCTCTTTTAACAAGTGAATTAAAGATACTGAAATGCATTTTGAGAGCCTTATACCAAATTAGCTGACTTGTGCCCTCTGGCGTTCAACAAGTAAACCTACAGACATTTACAAACCAAAAATATGACAGATTGGCAAATTGCTGGCAAGTATCCTACAATATTGTGTAAGATATCTTTCAGTATACATTTTTTTATTCTGACTCTGTATTCTAGATAACCATTTTAAACCCAAGGACCGAGTGATCTCGAGCAAGGAGATGCAGCTCCGATCTAGACGGTTAGTTCATAAATGCACAAAGATTGCCATATTTTATGACATCCACATTTTTTATTTTAATTTTATTTAGTTTTTTATTGTCTCACTATGGGTGTCTTAAAAGGCACTTATTAAATAATAAATATAATAAATAATATATTATATTATTATTATTATCCACATAGGTACTAAACAGGAATGTGCCATTCTGATGTGCCAGAATGTAATTTTCACTATAATAGGAACAAACCACATCGTTCAGGTGCAACAAAATATAATCATCACTATATTAGAAATGCATATGTAATGAAACTGTCACTTTATTAGGTATGCCTTCCAAATGAAACACTCACTGTATTAGGAATGCACAATGATGCTCAATCCTTATGAATGAGGGTTCCTTCAACACCCTTATTGCCGTTGGAAGAAATGGTCTCCTGTACCGTTCCTTGTTGCAGCAGAGCTGAAGGAGCCTGTTACTCAAAGTGCTTCGCTACCTTTACATACAGTAATTCTTCCAGTTGAGCCATTTTGCTTTTTCTGCTGTGTTTGAGATGAAATCCTTGTATAGTGTGATTTAAATGAAGCATACTGTATGCTGTCCTATGAAAAAAGCACATCAGCATTACATCACCTGAAAGTACCATATAACAATTACTCAAACGCTCCAATACATTATGTTTCATTTATATCCCTATACTCTGTTCGCAGGATATACAACAAACTACCTGAAGTGACCACAAAAAAGGAAGAAGAGAGAAGGAGGCTGGTGCTGCAAACCAACCGACTAAAAGCTGAAGCCTTTAAGAAGGTAGAACATAATTTCCCATCAACTTCCATATGGCATGACATATATTCTGTTACTCAATACTGGTTTTGTTCGATAAATTCTGATGTATAGCTATAATAACATATTTATAAGATCGTATTCACTAAATTCACTGTCTCTTCCTATTATTATCTTGCAATATTTATAAAGAAGATTGATGGATTTAATGTTTTGTCCATTTAATTAACACACACCTACCAAAAATAATGTGAGAAATGCAAAAAGCAGCGTTTAAAAAACATTGCAGACGTTTATTCAAATATTCCACTCAACCACCAGAATAATTAGATCAGTTTATGCTAACAAATGCTTTTTATATATTTTTTTGTATTTTCTAAAGGGCAACACGGTGGCCCAAGAACCCCGTGTGGATTAAGCAGCAGATAATGAATAAATGAATGTATTTTCTAAAAAATGTGCATAAAGAATATTGAAACCATTAGAGATGCCCCAAAAGGGGCATCGGGTTGTATATGTCTGTCTGTCTGTCTATATGTCTGTTTGTCTGAAGATATTAGTGTTTGACCATTAATTGATTATTTAATAATATAACAATAACAATATTGATTCATTCAAAAATATCAATTAATGAATCAATATACACTGATTAAAACAATTTTAAAAAATCCATTGATGAAAACAGCTCAGAACAGGGCGCAAGGCAGGGACAAATGTGGCCCACCTGGGAATCAAACATAGGAACTTCTTGCTGTATACAACAGCAGTAGTCACTGTGCCACCCTGCAGCACAAAAATAATTATGATTAAAATTATATTTCAACCCTAGCAAAAACCTGTGAACTATTAAATGATAATAATAATAATAACCCACCTCTAGGTGCAAAAAAGTAAGGGTAGTCAGGTTGCCACTCCATTTCAGGGCACACACACAGCCAAACATACATAGACACACTAAGGGCCATGTTAAAGACAGCAATTAACCTAACATGCATGTCCTTTGAATGTGGGAGAAAATCATAGCACCCGGAGGACCCCATGCAAACACAGGCAGAACTGGCAAACTCCACAATTTTGTCCCACTCAGAGATTGAACCTGCGTCCTTCTTGCTGTAAAGCAACAGCACTATGCACAATAATAATATAGTTCCTAATTATTCCACAAATGCAGACTGCATTTATCCCATCCCTGGGTGCAGTGGCCACACATGTCCAGGGTTGTGGACAGCCTCATTTATTTAAATGCCCAAAGAGAAATTGGGTGTGAGAAGCCTTGCTAGATATTACTTGCATCCAAACGGCAACCTTTTAGTGCAAATCACTCTTCTCTGACCATGAGGCAAAAATGTGTGAAGTGTTCTATATGTATGAAGTGTACGAATGTCTTCTGTATGGAGCATAAACGGTCTTCCACCTGGTTATATATTACTGGAAATGTCTCACTGCTTAGATTTACTTGTTTATGTACTTTTACAATGTAGACTTACAGTAATTTAAAACACAACATTGCGTGTAACATTATAGCTGCAAATAAAAACTTTCTAATATTGTTGAAGCACATTTGTGTTAATGATTTTAATATTTATGTTTGTTATGGAGTAAGTTTGAGTTGGTATATGTTTGTATAGAGACAATAAAAAGGCCAGTGAAAAACTTAAAATCTTTCTAAGCGAAATATATATTCCGACTATAAAATACAAGTAATATATAATAATATTTGGGAAAAATAGTTCCGATTCCAGTATAATGTGATAATGTGATACAAAACAATATTGCACCGTTGCCTATAGCGCCCCACATTATTCCAAATGGGGCACAGATTGCAATAAACCCAGCTCGGTCCAGGTTTATGTAGCCTAGAGGGAAAGAGCTGTAATTATAGTTATAAAACTTTTCTATCGTGTAAGCCTGAATGAACTTGGAAAAGGACACAGCTGCTGAAATTACTTTAAAATGTGATGTGAACAAATCAGGGGTAAAAAGGTAACTGCCTAGAGAAAAGGACATTATAAAGTCAGCTAAGACAGTAAGAGTGAGTTTGGGCTATGATATTTATTCTGTTAATTTGATATAGAGCTGCTAATGATCATAATAGCATTGAATCTTTCACCGCTTCATTATTTAGCAAAATAGCTCAGTAATTATTTGATGAACCATGTGGCTGCTTGTCAATTCATATACTCAGACACATGAGTACTACTGTATAGGATGCATTTCTAACTCTCTCAAGCAGCACAAAGTGTTATTCGGGTGATGAGAACTGCAATTATAAGCAGAGATCGATTCTCAATCTTTACATATGGCGGGCATCTGATCTCATATGGATTTGATGGTTGTAGCAAGACATTTCTTTCAGTGAATTTGGTTATGTCAGGAGTTCTCTCATGGCACGATGAAACCCTCTTTAGTTGAGTTGGGATAATGTTTGGGTCTTTGTTCAGCCAGAGACCTTCATGCCCAGTTAGTGCACATGTACATATGGGCAGAGGGAGTTGCCCACTAAAACCAATGTATTGCCCCCACACAAGCACCAATAATCCAGTACACACACATTTACAGATCCATTTTACACACGATTTAATTTATTATTGCCAAATAAGGGAAAGCTGCTTTGCAACAATATTCCATTATACAAACCCCATTCCAAAAAATGTACAAATTGTAAAAAAAAATGGAATGCAATGATGTGAAAGTCCATATTTTATTTAGAATAGAACATAGATGACATATCTATTGTTTAAACTGAGAAAATGTATCATTTAAACAGAGCAAGTAGGTGATTTTTAGTTTTGTGTCAACAACACATCTCAAAAAGGTTAGGACAAAGCTATGTTTACCACTGTGAGACATTCCCTTTTCTCTTTACAACAGTCTCTAAACGTTTTGGGACTGAGAAGACAAGTTGAGAAAGTTATGATGTGCCAAATGTTTTCTATAGGTGAAAGATCTGAATGCAGTCTGACCAGTTCAGTACCCAGACCCTTCTTCTATTCAGCCATGATGCTGTAATTGTTGCAGTATGTGGTTTGACATTGTCATGTTGGAAAATGCGAGGCCTTCCTTGAAAGAGACGCCACGGGATGGGAGCATATGTTGCTCTAGAAACTGGATATACCTTTCAGCATTGATGGTGTCCTTTCAGATGTGTAAGCTGCCCATGCCACACACACTAATGTAACCCCTAATGTAACTGAGCGCTGATAACAACTAGGGTCTTCCTTCTTCTCTTTAATCTGAATGACACGGTGCCCCGATTTCCATAAAGAACTTCAAATTTTGATTTGTCTGACCACAGAACAGTTTTCCACTTTGTCACATCCATTTTAAATGAGCTTTGGCCAAGAGAAGACATCTGCACTTCTGGATCTTGTTTAAATTACGGTCTTTTCTTTGAACTATAGAGTTTTAGCTGGCAACGGAGGATGGCACAGTGTTAATTGTGTTAAGATAATGTTCTCTGGAAATATTCCTGAGCCCATTTTGTGTCTTCAAATACAGAAGCAAGCCTGTATGTGATGCAGTGCTGTCTAGGGGCCCAAAGATCACAGGCACCCAGTATGGTTTTCCGCCCTTGACCCTTACACACATAGATTTTTCCAGATTCTCTGAATCTCCTAATGTAATTATGCACTGTAGAAGATGATATGTTCAAACTCTTTGCAATTTTACATTGTCAAACTCCTTTTTGATATTGCTCCACTATTTGTTTGCGCAGAATAAGGAGGATTGGTGATCCTCTTCCCATCTTAACTTCTTAGAGCCACTGCCACTTCAAGATGCTCTTTTTAGACCCAGTCATCTTAATGAACTATTGCCAATTGGTCCTCTAGCTGTTTCTTTTTTGTACCTTTAACTTTTCCTGCCTCTTATTGCCCCAACTTTTTTTCACAAAATTACAAATGAGCCAATATTTGGCATGAAATCTCCAAATGTCTCACTTTCAACATTTGATATGTTGTCTTTGTTCTATTGTGAATACAATATCAGTTTTTGAAATTTGTAAATTATTGTATTTTGTTATTTTCACAGTTTGTACTTTGTCCCTAACTTTTTTGGAATCAGGTTTGTATAAAGCACCATTTAAAAATTTATTAAATTCAATTGAATTAATTTCCCCTCGCTCTGGATGTGAAATTTTTTTAAGAAAACACTGTACTTTTAGTGCGTATTGACACCATTAAGATAGATTAATATACAAAACTGAATAAAGCCACATTATAGAATTCCCTTGTCTTCAAAAATGGGCTTACTCCTTTAACCAAACTGATGTTGTAAACAAATCTTTGTATCATGGCAAACAGCGCTAAAATCACATTTTTAGCCAAACAGTTCAATTTTTAGATAAACTGCTGTAGTTTTCAGTTACATTTTGGAAATGTACGATTTATTATCCAAATACATTACATAAAAAATGTTACTATCCAGTCTGAAGAGTACACATTTTGTCAGTTAATGTGTATCATTATTTTACGCTGTACTAAAGATAAGAAATTGTAAGGTAAGAAAGAACATAATAATAAATAAGGTAATAATTTATCTAAAATTGATATTAAATTTAATTAAAACAGTTTAACATTGTAGACTTTGTAGTTTTAGTGTTAACAGTAATGTTAAACCTATATTTATATAATTTTTTTATAAATTGCTGAGGTTAGATAAAGAATGAAGAGATAATCTGACATCATTAGTTTCTTTAACAAGAAAGGTCAGGGGGGAGACACAGCACACAAACACTCTCACATAAGAAATAAACTTTAGTGAGATTTTAAAACATACCAATAGTGGCAAAGTTTATTATGATTTCCACCACATTAGAATCTGCTATATTGTCCAAGTTTCATTGTTAAACACACTTGGATTTTGTTTCCGGCTGTTGGTGTCTCTCTACAACATACAGAAAATGTACATGCACTAAATCAAAACTTACAAACATCCAAATAGTAGTGAATATTAAATATAAAATAGAACTAAACTACAAAATATATTTAAATTTCAAGCTATTGTGCATAAAGTGCACATGTAAACAAATGTACTAAACAGTACAGGAAATGATTGTGTATGTGATCCAGTGAGTAGTGTGATAGCATATTGCAGTATGAATGGGAATAATCAGTGTTGACCTCTTGAAAAGCCTCTTGACCTCTTGTCAAGATGAAATATGTTTACTTAAATATGATTTCTAAGAAAATCTCAGTGTATTTTTAGGTTCAGCCATTCCTTAAAATAAGTGAGTGATCAGCTGTTACAAAAGTTTAATCAGTACAATGGCAGCACAATGCTTCCTCTTGTATAAAGTCTAAAGAGAAATAGTTTAATAGTTAATATAAATAGTTTATTTAATTATTATATATTACTGTTTAATTTATCCAGGATTTACATGAACTATTTTCCTGATGGCCAGAATTCTGCATGATTAGACAAAAGATTGCAAATATATTAAGACTAGTAGCTGGTTATGTGTATGGAATGTGGAAATATGGAGTGAGGCTTGGTTTGGTTTATAACAGATTTTATTTAGTGTATTTCTTTTTAAATGTGACTTTAAAAGGGGGGGTTATGCATTTTTCTTCACCACCAGCGGAGGTCAGTATTGCCCTCTGTATGAAGCCCTTGTGACACATCAGACCTTTTGCTCCTTAGATCATTTGTCTTGAAGAACTAATTTATTCATCCATTCTTTTTGAACTTTTCAATGATTGACACTTGTTTCAGGGATTGAGGCTGTGCTTTAGGTATCAGATCCTCACAGGTACAGTCTCTGTCACTCAACATCAGCCTTACTGTATTCCCTGCAGCTAGCTATGGAGAGCTATACATCTACATGACAATGAATGCTATGTGATCGGCGGAGCAAGAGACCGGCTCAGAGTCTTTGCATCAGACCCAGAAAGAATTGTCATGAATGCCAGATCTAGGTGTATATCAGGCTTTTTAACATTATATTGCAAAGGGCATACTGGTTTTTCATTTCTGAGATTCTTGCATACCAAGAAGGAATGCTTTGTGATTGAGTCAGTGTTTATATAGAATCTGATTGTTAGTGTGTTAGTGTGTTGTCAAATTAACTTGATTTTTTGTGATTAATTAATCTCAGACTGTATTGATTCGCCCATGTAGGCTGGAGAAAATAGCAGTATTTTTATTGTTGCAAACGCAAGCTATTTTTGAAGTCAAAAATAGTGCAGATTGTTGGGAGAAAACATATTTCATCTGTTCTTTGGTGCTCTCCAATGCCCGTGTCATAACACGGAAAGAATAAAATTATTTTCTAAAAGCTCTTGTTACGCCTTGGAGCTTAGTTCTATAAAATACATATATTTATGCATTGAGTCATGTTTAGTAACTATGACATGACATATTGAGATTTTTGACATAAACCTTAGAAGGGTTTAATTAGTGACTTGGATTCAATAGAGTTCATGTATAATAGCAGAGCTCACACTCTAACTTAGTTTAGTCCATACATTCTGAGGAGGCATACGTCTTGTAAGTAAATAGTAATATTTTGTATTTATGTTAAGAATTAGTAATGATCAGCATGTTTAATATTATAGTATTTTTCTTTGTATTTTCAGTTAACAGATTACATAAGGACCGATCCAGCCAGTAAAGTCTTCAGTGAATTATTGGACGAGTCTTTATTTC